>JAJQKJ010002136.1:0-98140 GCA_029574335.1 Rana kukunoris
CACACTGTGTGTGGCGAGCGACATTACCTCACACACACATACACAGTCGGCGGCCAATCGCACTTGTCTGCCTGTAGTCCCGCTCCGGGCTGCCCGTCAGCATCTCTCAGGCCGCACAGGAAGGAGGGGATCACTGCTGAGGTGTTCCGTCCTCCCCCTCCTCCTCCCTTCCCAGGAGCGGTCCCTGCACCGCCTCACCGAGGAGCAGCTTCCTCTCTCCTCCTCCACTCTCAGCAGCCAGGCCAGAGCCTGCACCCCCCTCTCCTCCTCCGCGCCTCTCTCCCCGTCTCTACAGCAACATGTCGGCGCCGGCGGCCAAACTCAGTAAAAAGGAGGTGAACTCCAACCACGACGGAGCGGACGAGACCTCAGGTAAGCCGGGGGAGGAGGTGAGGGCGGCCATTTTCCACAAGGCGCGCTGCCCGGGAAGGCCCCGGGGAGAAGGCGGGCTGCGCGCCGCACGAGGTCCGGGGGAAGGCGGATGGGAGAGTCGCCGGGCGGCGCTGTGCCGAGGCCGGGAGGGAAGGGTGGCTTGGTCCGGCCCGGGTGGCGCAGGAGGCCCGCCGGCTCATTGTCTTCCGCCATGATGCTTCCGTCCTGATCCGCATGGCGCAGGCCGGGACACGGGGGGCTCCTATGGGTGCACACTCAGCGGCGGGGCTCCGATATCACCTTCCCGGGGGAAAAGGGAGAGGGGTATCCGCGCCGCTTCCACGTGGGTCTCCGGGGCCGCAGGGTTCGTCCTTCCCGCTGGACGCGGCCTGTGTGAGCGGCACTTCCTGTGAGCCGGGAGACCCACGTGGATGAGAGGCCCCGGGATACCGGAACCCTCTGTGTGATCAACGAGCGGTGTATTCTCCCGCCAATATACCACTGTGCCTTCTACACCCCGCATACAGTGTATATACCCCCCCATCCAATATATACCCCAATCTCATCCAATATATACCCCATCTCATCTCTTTGTTTTGTTCTCCTCCCTAGAAAAAGAGCAACAGGAAGCCATCGAGCATATCGACGAAGTACAGAATGAAATAGACAGGTAATTGTGTACAATGTCCCCCCCCCCACCTTCTAGGGTCACCTTCACTACATACCACCACCCCTTACTTGGAGGAAACTCATTGTGTATTTTTTGTCATTGGAGATTTATTTTAATGTCCAGTTTTTGTGATGGGAAACATCACTGCTTGTGCCTTAGATTTCCCTTTATTTCCTCTGCCATCTGGTGTTCTTTACCTCCTGTCCTTGTTGGGTAGATTTACCATCCTGTCTTTTTGTTTGTGCCGCTGGGGAGATTTCTCTTTATTTCTTGTCATGTTAAGCTACTGGGGGAGATTTCCTTTATTTCCTGTGCTGTTAGATTTTTTTATCTCCTGTCCTGTGTGCCACTGATTTCCTTTTTATCTCCTCTCATGGGTTTCTTCTGCATTTACACCTGAGCGTTTTCAGATTAAACGCCCAAGCAAAACACACAAGCCTTTTTGGGGCAGGTTACAGGCAGTTTTCTGTTTTTACTTTGGTGACTTATAGAAAAATCACGATAAAAACATCACTTTAAAACATTCAGGTGTGAATGCAGCCTTGGATTTTCCTTTCATGTCCTATCATTGTGCGTTGGAGATTATTTTAATTTCCTGTTTTAGATTTCACTTCCTGTCCCGTTGTGGGGGTTGGTTTTTCCTTGCTGTCTCGTCTTTATGGTGTTGGGGGGGGGGGGGATCGCTCCATGTCCCTTCTGTGCCATTGGTGAGATTTTGCGGTTCTGTTTTGTGTACCATTTGGGGAGATTTCCAAAAGGTAGCACCCTGTCTCCTTTTGGAAATCTCACCAAATGGTACACAAAACAGAACAGCAAAATCTCACCAAATGGGACAGGGAGCAAAGAGATACTACTACTTATCCTGTAGACCAGCAGCTCTCAACATTGGTCCTCAAGTACCCCCCCAGCGGGCCATGTTTTCAGGGTTTCCAATACTTTGCACAGCTGCTTTTTTAAATCAATATCATGGTAGTGATAATGGCTATTTTAAGTGAAGTTCCCAAAACATGGCCCATTGGGGGTACTTGAGAACCAATGCTGTAGACCAGTGGTTCTCAACTTCTGTCTTTGTGACCCAAAAAAACAGGCCAGATTTTATGTATTACCATGAGAAGATGCTGACTAGGATATTGCAATCGCTGAGCAGCAAATTACCTGTTATGTCTTTCGGCTATCTTGAAAACTTGGCCTGTTAGCGGGTCCCGAGTACAGGAGTTGAGAACCACTGCTGTAGATGCAGCAATATCTAAAACCATTCTAATTGGAAGACTTTCCTCTCCTTTATTCCTGTACTGGTGACCACTTAAAACTTTGGGGTTTGGTCACAAAATCAATGATAAATCTGTATTCTCTTTATAAAGCTTGATTGCATTTTAAAATAAACATGGAAGCTTGAAGTTTATTTTCTGAAGAGAATTATAATGGCATCCTTGGAGAATTGTATACCAATCATGAGTTGTGGTTTCCTTCATTAACTGTGCAGACTGGACTAGCTTCTGTTAAATCACTTGTCGTCCGCCATATAGCAAAAAGATGTTGGCAAAGTGGTTCTGTTATCCTCACTGGACGTCATATGATGTCCACAGGATAACAAGTCGCTGCGCGCATTGCGGCGATTGGTGCGGTGTCGGTCTGACACACCGCAACGCCAATCTAGTTAAAGTCTCCTATAGACTTTCTACCATGTGATCAGACGTGTCCAATCATGGCTGATCATGATGTAACCAGGAAGAGCCATTAGTTGATCCGCTTTTCCTCACTCACGTCTGCGTGTAGAGGAGAGCCGATCGTCTGCTCGGATCCTACCCAGGACCACCAGGATGGCCACCCCAGAGCTATATCCTGGCCTAGGGCAGCACTTTGCAGGGGGGCGGCACAAAGAGTCTCGCCGGCATGCGCTACACTGTTAGGAAAATTAGCCAAGCGGCCGCGCTGCTTCTAGTATGTGGGTGGCCGGCTCTCCGCAACTGTGGGGGCTTCCAATTTTGACTGTTTTGTCATCCTGGACCACAAACCTTCCTCACTGTGCTATGTTTCTGCTGCACCATCTACTTAAAGTAGAACTATAGGCAACACTTTTACCATCCCTGTCCCATTGCAAAGATTTCCCTTCACTTCCTGCTCTACGGGGAACCAGGAAATCCATTGCACCCCCCACCCTCAGAACTAGTGTCCTCACTCGAAAATTTCAGGGTGGGTCTTAAACACAGGGTGTGGCCGTGACAGGAAGGGGTGGGTCATATTTAAATTGTGGGATGCACAAGTTTAGTCAGGCCTAGGGCAGCACAAAATCTAAATACACCTCTGGACCACCAGGTATGCCCCTGTAGATAACCAGGCAGCTGCCAATCTGTGCCCACCCACATTGCCTGCCAGTGCCACCCATATGTGCCCATCGGTTAAGGAGAACAAGGGTTATACAAATGCAGGGAGGAGCAACCAGCACCGCCGGGGGAACCCCAGAAGTCAAACTGTAAAACGAATTGTGGAGGTATGATACGTTTGTGAAGTAGGGGTGACTATATAAACAGTGGGGGGTGTGCGGAGTCTGTGGACCACTTTTCTAGCATCTCCTATCATTCTTTGCAAAAACGGCTCATTTACCAGTTGATGAAAACAATTGGTGATGCAAAGTGCAGTAAACTATATTAAGCACTGAAATTTCATTCTTCATCATCTGCTGTCTTTGTTGGTGTAACATTTACCATTGATAAGAAATTGGCCTTTAATGTTTGTAGTTGCTTTAAATGGCAGTTTTTGTAATTCCAACCATTTTCTCTCTGTAGACTGAATGAACAAGCCAGTGAGGAGATATTGAAAGTAGAACAGAAATACAACAAACTTCGTCAGCCATTCTTTCAGAAGAGGTCAGAATTGATCGCCAAAATCCCAAATTTCTGGGTCACAACATTTGTCAATCACCCACAAGGTAAGGATATTTAATGTTTAGCCTAATATGACTCTAATAATGTACATCGCAGGTGTGAACGACATACGTTTAGAGATCAGAATTTTGGATCTTATGAAGATTGCTCTCAAATTTTTAATGCAGCTGCATGAGATCTTCATTTGTGTCCATTACAATCACTTTTTAGTATGTTGAAGGCACAGATGTCTATTTCAGGCCATTTAATGTGTCCCTCGTGCCTCTCCTACAGCTGCAGGAGAGCTCTAGTTCTCCAGACCCCTGCTTTCAAGCAATGCATCCAGCTTCTTCCCAACAGCAGCACAAGGAAAGGGGGTGCACTGTGATGTAGGAGACTCAACTTCTGACAGTGGAGTGGTTCTTGACATCTAATGTAAGGGGAGGGGATGCGCTGGACATCTAATTTTGCATGTATAACTGGCCCTTTTGAGGACAATCATAATGCTGATGCGGCCCACTAGGAAAATGGGTTTGACACCTCTGATCGGTGCCATTATGTAGTGCAACTTAAATGTGGTTTGCATGTTCTATGGGACCAAAATCGCACCTAGTACAGGAACCTTTTTTCCTACTGTGCCTGAGTTGTATTGATGTGAACGACCACCCTTAAAAACCATAACATTTTTCCCCCGTTTTGCAATTCTGTGCTACTCAAGTAACATTTTAAATCATGGTAGTGTGGTCGGAGCCCTAAAGTGGAACTCAAGGCAAAACTTTTACTCTATACAAAAATGTATGAGGGTGTTATAACCCCTGTCAGATTTTTGCTATCCTTGTCCAATTGGGGGAAATTTCTCATTCACCCAAAGCAAAACTGGAAGTGAGGAGAGATATCTCTCAAGTCACCAGAATTAAAGCTTTCCCCTCCTGTTCTGGTAACAACCCAAAGGTTGGTGTTCTTTCACTCTTGGTGATGGTAAGCTTTTAAAAAGGGGGGATAGGGTTGTGACTTTGAGTGAGGCATATGATAGACACTACCACAGGCTTCCATCCCTGTAAATGTGTAAAAAAAAAAGGGGGGGGGGGAGTTGGGACTTCGAATGAGATGCGTTTAAAGCGGTGTGCGATTAAAGGGGTTGTAAAGGAAAACATTTTTTTTCTTAATAAGCATCCTTTACCTGCAGACATTCCTCTTTTCACTTCCTCATTGTTTTGCTCAGAAGTTGCTTTGTCTTCTCTGTTCTGTTCACTTCCTGCTTGTCTGGTTTTACTGACCACCGTGAAAGGGAGACTTTACTACACTGGTCAGTGACGTGCTCGCCCCCTCCTGGGAACTACATTTTGTGAGTCAGGACGCTCTCTACGTGTTAGACTTCAAGGAGGTGTGAATTACTGGGCATGTCGCAATGCATACTGGGAAATGTAGTTCTTACATGGAACAAATGATGCAAAAAACGCCAGAGGTGATATAGATGAAGGAATTTAATAGGTATTTACACATTTTTTTAACAGAATCATTACACTATTCTGTCTACCTTGCAGACATTAATTTTAGGTAAAAATTCCTTTACAACTCCTTTTATATATATGGAATATAAAAAAGTTTCCATAATGGCCAGGCTCAAGGTTGCCCACCAAAAAAAAGCACTAAACCAAATTAATCTGTCCAGCTGTATGCATTTAAAAACAGATTTAGTTGCATGTATTTACAAATACTTGTATTAAGCTGCAGCGCCAGCATCAAGGCACCCCGTGTGCTGAGTCCTAGCTATGATTTTGAAGCCTCGTAATAAGGAGCAAGGGCGTGCTAATCAATAGGCAGGTGGTAACCTAAACCCGCCCCTACCTATAGTTGGTCTGGCAAAAAAGAGAGCACTGGACACAGGACTGGAACCAAAACATGCCTACCAAACCAAAATACCAACAGACTAAGCGCAAATTGGGTCAGCTAGTCAAAAAAATGACAATGCATAGATTAACCGTTGGTGGTAGATTTGTGGAGGCACTCTATTCCACTCCTGAAAACGCATCTCCATCCCTGAATGGTGTTTAAAAAGGGGGGTTAGGGTTGGGACTTTGAATGAGGCATATGATACACTACCACAAGCCTCCATCCCTCTAAATGTGTAAAAAAAATGTTGCCATTATGTATTTTAAGCAGTATGCGTGTATAATAAAAAAAACGCATCTCATTCAAAGTCCCAACTCTCCCCCTTTTTTACATGTGATGGTAAGCTAGTCAATGTGCTGATTCCTCTTTACTGTATCTAAAGCGAAACATTTTCCCCTAGTTATTGTTATAGTAGATATTAGCATTTGTTTTTACGGATCATTGTGGCTTGGTAACCATTTCTAACTATTTTTTTCCCCCTCCTTTTGCAGTCTCTGCACTGTTGGGCGAAGAGGATGAAGAAGCGCTTCACTATCTCACCCGGGTGGAAGTCACAGAGTTTGAAGACATAAAATCTGGTTACAGAATAGATTTTGTACGTACAATGAAGCATGTTGTGTGGTTTACCCGTCTTGACTTGAGAACTTGGTGGCTAACCCTTTATCTTTATTTTTTGGCAGAATTTTGATGAAAATCCTTACTTTGAAAACAAAGTTCTCTCTAAAGAATTTCACTTAAATGAGAGTGGCGATCCATCATCAAAGTCAACGGAAATCAAATGGAAATCTGGGAAGGTAGGAATCGGATTGACATAAATTAGAAGGTTGCTGGTGCCCTTGGTAATGCTTATAAGGAATGCAAGTAAACATTGAATGGAATCTTGATTTTTTTTTTTTTGTTTGGGGGGGGGGCTCTTCATCTAGCTGTAAAGAACCTGTAAGCAGTGTATATAACATCCCTTATGCTGTCAGGTGTTGCTTTCCCTTGCTGCCATGGACAGGGAAAATTTGTAGAGCCTGGCCTGCACTTGGCTTCAGTGCCTGAAAGGCCCCTAATGTTTCAGAGAAATTATTACAAAGGGACTTTGTCAAATGTTTACACCAAAGCATTCCCCATGTACACATGAATGTAACGCTGGGGGCGCCTATGTACAAAAACGTTGCATGTGCTATGTGTTCCACAACGCTGCATGCATTGGAGTTGGTGCTATAATTCTAGGTCCATTATTGCGTGTTGCCCCTAAACTGACCTATACAGGCTTTTAAAATGTTGCCTAATGTAAAGAAATTACAAGAGTTTAACACTTTGCATGTTTGCGTAATGACTGCAAACACAATCTATTCTTGCTGGAGAAGTAACACTCAAGTGGGACCATAATGGAGATTTACAAATGCCTCAATGGTGATCCTGGTATTGGGGGGGAAAAGTGTAAGGACTCGGGGCCACACAATGAGATTGGGGGAGAATCGGCTTCTTTTTTTTTTTTTAATACAGATCGGCCTAAACGGAGGAAGAAAATTAGTCTTTTATAGCTCAAAAATAAACAGCCGAGGTGCTCAAATACCACTAAAATGCTCATTTGTGAGGGGAGAAGGGGATGTAAATTTTTGTTTGAGTACAATGTCGCACGACTGTCAGTTAAATTAATGCAGTGCCGTATCGCAAAAAATGCTGTAGTCATTAAGTGGGTTAATTCTTCCAGGGCTGAAGTGGTTAAACTGCGCAGGGGGGTTTTCAGTCGGGGCAATAAGGATGTGTAAAACTCTTCCACAATTGGGTGTGGCTACAAGGAGTATGGGTATTTGTGCACCTACACGGTTTGAACTGGATAGATTGGGTATTTGTGCACCTACACGGTTTGAACTGGATAGATTGTCTTCAACCTTGCCGACTATTTACTTGGTGCAATTACATCCTTAACTTTAACAGAAATGTGGGAAAAATGTTGCTTTTGTGTGCCCTGAAAAAACTTTAGTATTTTACAAAGTTTGGGCTTGATAAATCATAGCAGAAATTACCTAAATTTGGCTCGGCAGTAAAAGGGGTTGAGTGTAAAAAAAAAATTGCAATCTAAATTTGCATTGGTGAAATGATGGGCAATGACTGGGAAGAGTGAAACACATGGCAACTAAACCTTTTCCACGTTGGTACAAAGGCAGTGTGTAGGCAGTAATCTTTTTACCTTGCACAAAGTACTGTTTGCAAAAAAAAGTTGAAATTTTTTTTCTTGAGGTTTTCTGTTTTTTTTCACTTTAGGACTTGACGAAGCGCTCTAGCCAAACACAGAATAAAGCTAGCCGAAAGAGGCAACACGAAGAACCTGAAAGCTTTTTCACTTGGTTCACGGATCATTCTGATGCTGGCGCAGATGAGCTGGGAGAGGTTATAAAGGATGACATATGGCCAAATCCATTACAGTACTACCTTGTGAGTAACATCTGCTTTAACCTTTAGTCATCCCTACATATGTAATAAGTGGTAGCTAAAATTATACATTTTTAATTAGGTTCCAGATATGGAGGATGAAGAAAATGAAGGAGAGGAAGAAGATGATGATGACGAAGAGGAGGAAGGACTTGAAGACATTGATGAGGAAGGGGATGAAGATGAGGTTGAAGGAGAGGATGATGACGAAGAAGATGAGGAGGGAGAAGAGGCCGAGGTATGTACGTAAACCTTCTTTTTACTTATTTTATGCATGCAAAACTGTTTTATAATCGAACAGCAATTTAGTTCTAAAAATTGAGAGAATTTTAATTAAAACTGGAGCATCTGTATATGCCAACCAATTCTCTCCAGCTTTAAAATAAGTTGGAAGCTGTTTACCAGTCTCTCGTTTTGATAAAAGTGCTTTAATAATGATTACGGTTTGGTGCCCCTGTTGAGCAGGCAGATGACAGGTCTGCCTCTGCACACTGAAAGAACTGACCTGTCGGAGTGCCTCTCTCCCCTATGGGGATCGGATGAAGACGTACCGTAGAGCCTGTTTTCACCCGATTCGCCAGATGGATGGAATATAGGGTTTCCACCCATCGCACTTTAGCGGGTCGGATGTCTGTGGGCATATCACAGCTGACATCTGTGGCTCCATAGATCTGCACGGAGTGTCCGTCAAAAAAAAGAAAAACTGACTGGTGGTCCGCCTGTGTGAAAGGGGCCCTAAAGCTTCTTAAAATATCTAGGAACCCCCATGAAAACATTTCACCCCTGTAGCAAACTTTGACCTTAGCAGGCTTATAATACAGTACATGGCATTGGACTACATTGTTTGCCATGTGGGTTGATTCGGTTCATGATGTAAGTTGGGATACATTTATTTTGGGCTCACCTGCTGCCACTGAATTGTTTGTCCAGTCCAAAACTGTTAGCATAGGCTAGCACTAAGGCCCCTTCCACACTTGGGCATCAGCAGTAAAGAGCTGCTTATTTTTTTTTTATTATTTTAGCTTTGATTTACTGTCGTATTTGCAGGGCACTTTGCCTGCCGTATTGCTGTGATGCCCATTCATTTCAATGGGCAGGAGTGGTATACACACCACCCCAAAGAAGCTGCTAGCAGGACTAGCCTCGGCTTTCACTTTTAGACGGCAGTGGCTCTTTCAGGGCAATTTGCAGGCTCTGTTTTTAGCTTTTGTAGCACCTGCAAAGCGACTTGGTGTGAAAGTGGTTTTAAGGTTTTACTAACATTTTTTTTCTTTGCTGTAACTCATACTCTATCTTTTTTTTTTTTTTTTGGTTTACAGGAAGATGAAGGCGAAGATGATTAAGTGATTGCATTGTTTGGATTCCACCCCTTTTTTTCCTTTATTTTTATCCAGTCCCTGGGAGCAAGATGCTGTTGTGTTTTTTTTTTTTTTTTGTTTTTTTTTTTCTTTGTGTGATTGGTCGCCTTGTTCTTGGTCCCTTCCCCTCCTTATCATGGTTCATCCTTTTTTTGGGGGGGGGGGGAGAGGTAAGAACTGAGTAAAAATACAGTGGAAATCTCTAACCTTGTTTTTTATTTTATTCCCCCCAAATCCATTCTGAAATCAAACTACAACCTGTACCATCATAAGGTGTATGCAGAGTCTTGTGTCCTCAGCAACTGCCTTTGGTCTAAGCTGAGGTCTTAGACCCTGTGTGGTAGTGCATAGCAGTCAAGTCTTTCCATAATTCTTTCCTCTCCTGTGTATATTGGGCTCAGAGGTTACAATTTCCATGTGAATATGGGAAGATTGCAGTTACCAACATGTATCAGTCTATTTTTTTTTTTCTTGTTTAAAAAAACGTCAAAAGAATAAAAAAAAACAAATATTGTGGGGAAGGGGGGTAGTCAGAGGGAGGGTTTTCAGAGACAGCAGGGAGGGGTGGGAGGGCTAGGTTGGGCATTTTGGAAATATGGCTTTTCTCTCTGGCATGTTTGTGATGTTTTTCAAGACATCCATGCAGTTTAAGACACTTTTAAAATGGTAAAAGCTAAAATAAATCTCCTCGATGGCTCTCGGCCCTGACACAGAAATGGACATTGTCAAAAAAAATTTTTTTTTTCTTTTTTGGAAAGGAAATAATGCTCAGTTTTAAACGTTAAAGTGTACAAGTTGCTTTGTTACAATAAAACTAAATGTGTACACAAAGGGACTGCTGGTTTTCACTCAGTTTCTTTCCTGCCTGTACGTTTTCACTCTTGGTTTTTATTTCTCTCAGGCTGATATTTAATGTTTTTGATACAGGGCATTTTGTAGTAACTTTCAAACTAACCTGCTAAGCCAGAGGCACATACTGGTTGCAAACCCCTATACAGCCAGCAACTCGGCACTCCTAATATGGAGTTTTTGGTCATTTTTGTAACGTGCTTGGCAAAGGTGTGTAGGCACTTAATCTGATTCCTAGTCTGTTTTAAATCTGCATTTGTCAGATTTTTCTTTGCCTGTCAATCAACACTATATGAATAAAAGTAATTGGTGTGATCTGTACGTCTATTGTTTATATTGCAAGACACATCATTCAGACCTGTTTGTATCTAGGTTAAATGCCTAGACTGTCTTATGCGCCTTTAATACAACAGTTTTGAGTAGATATTTTGAATTTCTTGTAATAGTGTCTTCACAGTATGGCAGACTTGCCTTTTTTTTTATTTATTTTTTTAGTTTGCACTCCTCCAGGGATGACTGTTATATACCAGTCTTATTTTTATTTTTATTTTCTGTGGCTGATGTCTCCTGGCTCCACTTACTGCATCTTAACCACTTAAGACCCGGACCAAAATTCGGGTAAAGGACCTTGCCCCTTTTTGCGATTTGGCACTGCGTCGTTTTAACTGACAATTGCACGGTCGTGCGACGTGGCTTCCAAACAAAATTGGCGTCCTTTTTCCGACACAAATAGAGCTTTCTTTTGGTGGTATTTGATCACCTCTGCGGTTTTTATTTTTTGCGCTATAAACAAAAATAGAGCGACAATTTAAAAAAAAATGCAATATTTTTTTACTTTTTGCTATAAAAAATATCCCCCAAAAATATATATTAAAAAAAAACTTTTCCTCAGTTTGGGCCGATACGGATTCTTCTACCTATTTTTGGTAAAAATAAATAAGCGTTTATCGGTTGGATTTCACAAAATTTATAGCGTTTACAAAATAAGGCATAGTTTATTTTTTTACTACTAATAGCTGCGATCAACTATTTTTTTCGTGACTGCGACATTATGGCGGACACTTTGACACATTTTTGGGACAATTGTCATTTTCACAGCAAAAAATGCATTTAAATTGCATTGTTTACTGTGGAAATGACAGTTGCAGTTTGGGAGTTAACCACAGGGGGCGCTGTGACTGTTCCCTGTGTGTTTACAATTGTAGGGGGGTGTGGCTGTAGGTGTGACATCATCGATCGCGTTCCCCTATAACAGGGATGATGCGATCGATGCTGCGGCCACAGTGAAACACGGGGAAGCCGTGTTTACACACGGCTCTCCCCGTTCTTCAGCTCCAGGGATGGATCGCCGCACTGCAGCGGCGATCGGGTCCGGGAGAGCACCGCGGGCGTGCGCCCGTGACCCACGGCTGGGTACTAAAACCAACGTGTGTATATATATATTGATGTGCCTAGCCGTGCCATTCTGCCGACGTGTATGTGCGGTAGGTGGTCCTTAAGTGGTTAATCACCTCTAAGTTAATCCTCTGGCCAAATTAGCTAGCATCAGCTAACATGACAATACTGTAACTTCTATACATAGCTTCTTTTTTTTTTTTTTTCCTCACTTTTGTATGTTGACGGCATGAATCACCTCTGGCAGCACTTCTCAACAGTTTAAAAGAAATAGTGGTGGGGAGCTGCAGCACTCAGCCTGTGACGCCTATTCACAGCTGTGCCTGTTCTCTGTGTAATAGGGGCACATGACTCTGATTTAGGAGCAGGGGTCTTCAAAGGATTCCTTTCTTTGTGTTGGCAGCAAAAATGACTACAAATGCATAGCAAACTTATGTAGAAGTGTCTTCATCTGTTATCACCCAAGGTCACTTTACTGCGTATGCGTATAGGTTTACTACCACTTTAACTTTCATTGAGTTGATGTGGTTTGACGGAAACTGGAGTGTAACTGCTGGTCATCCTACTGTGAGGCTTTCTGAATGCATAAGCTCATTATGGTTCATATCTGATGGCAATATCAGACAGCTGGGGGTTGTTTGAATTGCAGCAAATGGTAGAGTGTAGTATTTTCCACTAGCTTTAGGCTGGCCACAGATAATGAAATTGGTGTTGATGGGCAATGCCTCTTGAGCTATTCGAGGAGCTGTCCCTGCTGGGGAACACAATGATTTTTTGGCTAGTGACTTTAACGTGCATCATAAAAATCAAGCATGCTGGTTGTACCCAAGTCAATTTCTGCTGCTCATAGATGGCTCATCTCGGCCAGTCCATGTTGATCCAGCTGAGATTCGAGATCTATGGCTGGCTTTACATGGTTTTGGACAGGGGTTGTGCAATAAAACCACAACTCGGCTGCCCATTCGAAGGGGCCCAAGGAGAAAATAAGATGACAAATGGTTTTAATTCAATCTTATTTTATTCATTAAAGAGAAACAGAACGTTTCAAACATTAGACAGTGAAAGCGCCTACATCAACAGTAGGCATCGTGCGTGACATAACAAACATGTCTAAATCAAATGGGGGGGAAAAAAAGCATGTGTACGTGGTTTGTCACAAAGCCGTTCGAGTTGATATATAAAGAAAAAAAAAGTTATTGTAGCCACCAACCTCACTTCAGTGAGGGGGTTAGTGGTGCACCGCATGCGGCGCTTTAGGACAGATTGTACATGGATCTGCCTGTAAAATGACATATGGGGTCACATAACAAATCGGCAACAATAAGTGGGTCGAAGCCATGATGCGTTAGCTTGATGTATTTAGAGATCAAGAAAAGGAAAATAGGCAGGGGCAGAGAGATAGAGGACAAGAATCACGCCATCATGGTACCAGGGCGACATCATCCAGGCCACACTTGACCCAGGAGATAAACTCAGAGTATTGGAGCATGGACAATGAAGTCCAGGTAAGAGAAAACTGTTTGCTTTTACCCCCCCCCCCCCCTTCTGCCAACAGACGCTCAAGGTCCCTTATGCGGTCCACTTAAACAGCCCAGTCTCCCAGGGAAGGCATGGTTGCTGATCTCCAATGACTGAGGATCACCACTCTGGCCACCGCCAGAAAGTGTCGTAGTACATCATTTTTGATGGATTTGAAAGTGCCAGGGAGTATAGACAAGTGAGCCATCTCACGGGAAGGGTGAATAGAGGTCGCCATCAGTTTGCAGTATAGTTTGAAAATCCGCTGCCAGAACCCCTGCACAGGAGGGCATTCCCACCAGATGTGGAGCATGGTTCCCCGGGATCTAAGACACCGCCAGCAGCTATCCGACACTGCTGAATTGAAATGGTTGATAGTTGTTGGGCATCTGTACCATCTCGTTAGCATCTTAAACCCCTTCTCCTAGGTCTTAGTGGCCAAGGATAGTTTGTGTGCCAGGATAAAACACTTCTTCCAGTCAATAGGGTGATGTAGGTCAGGGAGAAGATAATCCTGCTGGCCACAGCCTCAGGGTTTTTTTTTTTTTCCCTAGTGGCTTAGGTGATGGGTATGCATGTGTGGTTTCTGCAAACTTATTTTATTACCAATATTTTACCAAGAATTCCAGTTGGGGGGGGGGGGACATAAGGTGGTATCTAGTCTACTAAGGACAAGAGAGCTGATACCCAGACCCTGCCATGGACTGCACTGTATGCAATTTTTAAACTGCCCGGTCAAGGGGCGCTATACAAGTCTATGGTGGTGATCCCAATCTGGGAAGTTGCCCTGCCAAGATGAGTGAAGTTTGTCGTCCCCCCCCCCCCCCCCCCCCAGGGGGAGTCCTGCAATATGGAATGGTGAGTTTCTGTACCCTGAGAAAGGGGGTGGTTAGGTCATTGGTTTACCAAGTACCTACACTCTTGGCACATTACAGCTTCCAGAGCGTTGCACCACAGGAGCAGTTTAGTTTTGTGAGGCTTATCAGGGATGTTTGACACCATCTTGTGGAACAGGGCCTTCTGACTACCACCCACTTATCTGTAGCCCTTGTGCAATGCACTGCTGCTATCATAGCAGGTCTGTAGCCACTGTTTTGGAATTCCTTTCTCCATATGTTTGGGTAGGTGGGAGAGAATGGCTGCTTATGTAGCACAAAACTATTGCTGTGTACACTATGGAGATTGTTCCCTGCTTTCCAGGTGGATCACTGGTTTAACAAGGCAGCAACTTCCTTAAGGGTGATTAGTTTGGCAGGTGGTAATGGTCGCCCTTCAAAACTGACTTGCAGCCGGAGTTTTAAATTCCTGTATTGGGTAGGGAGTAATCTGGCTATAACTCCCCTAGGGGTCAGTTCCATGTGGATCTGATTCCCCCCAGTTATCAGGCTTTTTTTAATCGCCATCCAAGTTCCTTTTTGTCCAGGAAATAATTTTCTTCAGCTATTGCAGGTTTACAACACCGAGTTCTTTCTGGTTTAAAAATCTAACATGCAAACCAGAAAGATCTCCTTCCTTGCTGATATAGTAGGAACCACAGGAAGAAGAACCTGCATTGGAGGTGGTAAAAGGAACAATCCTCTTGGGGAAGAGGCTACTCCTGAAGAGACCCAGGGCCTGAGTTTGTCACGCCAAGAACATTTTGTGGGTTTTTTTTTTTTTTTTTGGTGTTGGTGCCACTCCTAAAAATATTGACCCCCCCCCCCCCCCCCCCCCCCAAAAAAAAGGGGGTACAGTCGGCAGCTGTCTTGGCACCCTCAACATTTTCCTGCTCATCCTCACTTAAAGTATATGTTGTATGTGGCAGAATCAACCATTCATTTTACATAAAAATAACGTAGACTTCTGTGATGTATACATAGACCAAGCACATAAAATGTTTTCTTTTGTTAAGGGTAACAAGCAGAAGATGATTTCTAAAGGAGGGACACTGAATTATATACTTGGAGGGTTTCCCTCATGTCCTTAGTTTCTTGGTGGATGCCTTGAAAGATGGTATTCAACGGCTCCTTATTTGGTCATTGTATCTGTGCATATGTGCAGGATCCATGGTTGAAGTGTATGTTGGCAGAGTTACATGTAAGGAGGTTGAACGCCTACCCTTTGAAGTGGGACATTTGTTTGGCCCTGCCTTGATTCATTGCATCCAGAAAGAAAATGCTGGTAAGAGTACACTATTGCTGCTCAAAAAGAAGGCAAAGTTGGTGGGGCAGAAGCCTGCTTCTACTTTTTTTTTTTTACAAAAAACTTGGTGTTTATTCTGAAGAATAAAAATATACAGAAGAATGACAATGACAATATAGGTACAAGAGCAAGGGTAAAAACAGAGAAATGCAAAGACTGGCATGTATCTAGGTCACGTACAGCATATGTAATGATTCATTACAAACAGATTTAAAGTTAACTTTAAACAACAGTTGGTTCTTCGCCACAGGTAGCCGCGGTGCGCAACCAAGAGTCCCAAATCTTGTTAAACTTATTTGGACAACCCCTATGTTTATAAAGCTCCCTCTTATAAGGCAGGACCATGTTGACCGCCGAAATCCACTCCTGGGGCGTTGGCGGTGAAACACGCAACCATTTTCTTGCGATTAATAATCTGGCAATAAAGAGTGACTCTTGCAGGAATAGTTTATGGTATTTATCAGCGTCAGGGTCTGGAAAAACACCCAGTAGACACTGTTTAGGGCAGAGTGTCAGCGGAGACCCCATCTCATCGTGTATAAAGCGTACTATATGAGACCAATAGTCCTGTATCACAGGGCATGACCAGATGAGATGAAAAAAGGTGCTGGCCGGGCTATCACATCTGGGGCACAGAGGGTTTGTGATCAGGCCTATACTTAGCTAGGCGAATGGGAGTCAGGTAAGTCCTATGCAGGATATACATTTGGACCAGGCGGTCGGAAAGCCTAACAGAGACCTTCCTACACGTATCCATAGCATCCTCCCACTCATCATCCACCCACTCCCCCACGTCTCCAGCCCATCGATCCCTCAAGGTATCGGCAAGAGCCACCGCCCCAGGGCGGAGCAGGGACTCATAGAATATTGAGATAAGTTTGAGTGGATCTTGTCCTAATAATCTATCAAGGATAGTCATTCGGTCCAAATTAGGAGGGTCACTACAGAACTGGGATTGGAGGGCGTGGCGAAGCTGTAGGAAGCGAAATGCATGGAGTGTGGCAGGCCGAACCCTTCTCGAAGCTGCTGGAATGATTTCAGCGTAGAGCCGGTATAAACATCTGACAAAAAGATCACCCCATGATGGTTAAGCCATAACGCATGATCTGGAATAGTAAGCAACTCTGGCAAGCAAGGGTTGTCCCACAGTGGAGTATGAGAATGAGTGGGGGGGAGTTTAAGTCTGTGTCTCACTACAGCCCATATCTTACAGTAAGTGTGTAACAGCGTCCCCCGTTTACCCGACGCCCATGGCTCTGTAGGGTCTCTAAAAATGATCTGGAAGGGATGGGTGTACCTGCGCATTTCGGGAGGGCAGAAGACCAGTGCTAGGTAGCGATCCTTGTCCTGTTTGTCTATATAATAGAAATGGGACAGCTGTGCGGCCAAAATAATAAAAATTAAAGTCGGCAGCGCAGCGCTGCGCCTCCCAGGTCAGTAGGGCTTTTCAGTGCCTGCCATGACAGCTTATGTCGGGAACGTCCCCACACAAAGGAATTTAGGATAGATTCTATGACCTTAAAAATTCTGAGCGGCAGGTACACGGTGCATGCCAGAATACATACAAGAACTGGGGGAGCAGGACCATCTTAACTAAGTTCACCCGACCCATAACTCCAAGGGGAAGTTTAGCCCACGTTTGAGTCTTGGATTTCAGGGTTGCGATCAAAGGCTCTATGTTGAGTGTAATAAAGTCCCTCGGGTATCGACTAATGATAACACCTAAATATTTCATGGAACTTACCTTAAGTAAAGGGGAGGAGGATTGGGGCTCTGTGGGGACGCTTACATCGATGGGAAGGATTTGGGACTTATCCCAATTGATCTTTAGGCCCGAGTAGCTGCCAAAGTGCTGTATAATTTCCAGGGCCGTCTGCAGAGACGGGGCCCGCGTCAGCCAGGTACAACAACATGTCGTCGGCGTACAGGCTGATCAGCTCCCTCACCCCCCCACAACTCAGACCCTGAATACCCGGATGTGCACGCAAGGCGGAGGCAAGGGGCCTCCACCGCCAGTGCATACAACAACGGGGAAAGAGGGCAACCCTGCCGCGTACCCTGGACAATGGGAAAGAGGTAGATACCCGCCCATTAACCAAAACCCTGGCGCTGGGCCCGCTGTACAGGAGTCGGACCCATTTGACAAATCTGGGACCAAATCCGAACCTGGCCAGACACACCCAGAGGTACTCCCACTCGACGGAGTCGAATGCTTTTGCGGCGTCAAGAGACACCACAACCCGGGAGCCCATCTGGTCGTGTGTGGCCTGCAAGTTCATGTGAAGCCTACGCAGGTTAAATGCTGTGTTCTTAGCAGGCATAAATCCAGTCTGATCCGGATGGATCAGTGAAAGGATCACCTTATTTAAGCGCAGCGCCAGGACCTTGGCCAAAATCTTCACATCCAGTTGAAGAAGAGATATGGGGCGATAGAACTCAGGGAGTTCCAGATTTTTGCAGGTTTGGGTATCAGCACAATAAAGGCTTCAGACATAGAGGGGGGCAGGGAGCCAGATTCAAATATACAGGAAAATAAGTCATGCAGTTTAGGAACAAGAACATCCGCGTACATCGTATAAAATTCAAGGGGGAGACCGTCTGAGCCAGGCGCCTTAGACGGGTTAAGGTGGGACATGGCCTCAACTTATGTCTTCTTTTGATATAGGGGCTTCTAGCATCTGCCTATGGGAATGGGTAAGTACCGGTAGGTCAATAGTATCAAAAAGAGCCTCCAACTCCTCCCGTGTGCAAGTAGTTTCAGAAGAGTATACAGATGCAAAGAAGGCACGGAACTCCCCAGCCACAAGATCAGGATCAGTAAGCAGCTCACCATCGGCAGCTCGAAGGGAGACCACCGTGGGAGGCTTGTTGTCCAGATGAGCAAGATAGGCCAGGAGACGTCCTGCCCGTTCTCCACATTCATACACTCTCTGCTTACTATTAAAATATTTTCCTCTCTGCCTGCTCAAAATGAAGACCGTTCACCAACCTGGCTTGTAGTTTTAGGCGGTCGGCGTGCCCGCAGACGGATCAGCAGTAAACTCCCGCTCTATATCCATCAAGGATTGCTCAGCCTGTCTTACCACCTGAGAGGAGGTTTTCTTGTACCTGGCAACACGGTGAGATAAATACATGCGGGCATGGGACTTAAAAGAGTCCCAGACCACATCTGGTGATGCCGTAGTCCTATTGGTCTGGAAGAAAAAATCCCACTCTGCTCCAGCCTCCTCCAAATCGGGGATGACTGACAACCAGAAGGGATTAAGTTTCCAGGAGTAGGTCGTGGGGGTAGAGTTGAGCCGAAAATTCGGCCCAGTAAGGCGCATGGTCAGATAGGACCCGAGGGCTGAATCCCACGTCCCCCAAGAGCGGCAACAGGGACCTGGACACCAATATCAGATCTATGCGGGACATGGAATTGTGAGTGGCGGAAAAACAGGAATACGTCCGATCCGAGGGGTGGCGGTGTCTCCACGTGTCCACCAGGCTCAGATCCGCAATAAGCTTGCCAAATCTAGTAATAGGCTGGGCCGAGTCATCGGAGGAGGAAGAGGACAGCCTGTCCAGGTCCCTGTTCGACACATTGTTAAAGTCTCCTAGCCAGAGAGCGGGCACTGTGGGGAACTGGGCCATGAAGGACAAGCCCTCCATCAAAACTGCAAACTGAAAGGGGGGGGGGGATATAAATTGCTAATATTAGAAGTTCCAGACCATGTATCCTGGCATGCAAAAATAAAAACCTTCCCTGCGGGTCAGATTGGAGTGACAGCAGCAAGAACTGTGCAGTCTTAGCCACCAGAATTGCAATACCCCTACTAGAATTAGCTGTGTATGGAGCCTGATAGATCCAGCCCACCCAGGGTTTCTTAAGTGATAATTGGAGTTGTCCTGTAAGATGGGTCTCCACCAACACCATAAGCTCCGCGCGCTGTGCTTTAAGGAATGCCAGTACCGCATTCCGTTTGGGGCGGGGGTCGGATACCACGCACATTCCAGGTTATACACTTCAGGGTGGGCATGGTACAATGAAACAATATATGTCGTCCCGGCCCCCCAACCCCCATATCCACAATGTAATCTACCATAAGGGGAAGAGGGAGCAAGGGCATACACATCACAAAAATTAAGCAGGCAAAATAGCATGAACATACCCCCCTCCCAAATGGGTGAGGGAGACCCAGGAACAGCCATACAGCCCGATAAGTGCCAGTCAGGGACATTCTTCATCATAAGATCAGCAGCATTAATAATACACCAACAAAAGAACTTAAACTGAAACGTAAAATAAACACTGGGTGTCCGGTTTGGCGATGTGGCGAAAAACAGACACCAGCATCAGACCAAGCCCGGACAGACCAGGGAAACAACTTTAGTGCGAGATTGCAACTATTACAGTAATAGTCAAAAATAACGAGACCCGCTAGGGCACTCGCGTCTAGGGGGACGGTTTATCCGCTGCAAACCAGTTAGCAGCGCGAGGAGTGAGACCACCAGGCCCGGAACCTTAGGATGACAAATAAGGGGAGCAGAACAGGATAACAAGTCATGAGTCCGGAACCTGATCATCAGAACGGGCGTTAGCTTGCAAGCATAGTTAATGAAGTGGGGTTACCATCTGACCATATACCCCCGGGGGTCCAGGGGGGGAGGAAAAAAGGATAGTTTCCAAGGTCGGGGAGGGGAAGAACAGCCGAGACATCTTCAAGGATAAGGGGGAGAGAGGGGGTTTGCAATCATCCAGGGATAGTTCCTCACTGATGTACCAAGCGGGGCATAAAATCATATATGGGAGAGGGAAGGCACAGTACTATCAGGGGAAACGGCAGTCTCAGAGTTCCATGAAAAGAAAGGGGGAGAGTGAACATAGTTACCAGCTTCGATCACTGAGAACACACGATGGGTATCGCAACCGGGGTTCAAGCCTGCACACGGGCAGGGGCTGCCCCATTCTCCAGCCACGCGAAGACAGCCTCTGGTGTGTCGAAGAAATGGGCGCGGTCCTCACCAACCACCCGAAGCCTAGCTGGAAACAACATGGCGTAAGAGAAGTGGCGGATCCGCAGTTGTCGCTTGGCTTCTGTGAACAGGGCCCTCTTCTTCTGGACGTCCGCTGAGAAGTCCGGGAAAACCCTGATTTCCGTGTTCTTGAAGGGGATGTTGCCCTGTAGTCGGGTGAGGCGTAGGACCGCGTCACGGTCGCGAAAGTTCAGCAGTTTGGCTATGAATGTCCGAGGAGGAGCACCCTGCGGGGGGGGTTTAGCCGCCAGCCTGTGGGCCCTCTCAACTACAAAGGAGGTGGAAAACTCAGCGCGGCGCCGAATGTTGTAATGAGCAAGTTTTCTAGGAATGTCGGGGGATCGGCGCCCTCCTCACCCTCGGGCAGGCCCACAAAGCGTAAGTTACATCTCCTCAAGCGATTTTCGACGTCATCTTGCTTGGCCATAACCAAGGTAAGCTGATGTTGTAAGCGTTCAGTTGTGATCTGTAATGGCTGCACGTCGTCCTCCACGTGGCCAATCCTAGTCTCAGCCTCTGTAACCCGGTCCCTTAACTTCTGCAAATCCTGGCGAATGAGGGAGACATCAATTTTCACCTCCTCAATCTTCCCCATTAGCGTACTCTTGCAGTCAGATATAGCCTCCAGCACCCTGGCGTTCGGGTCAGCAGAAGAGGAACCAGCGCCATCTTCCCCCTCAGCCTCCTTGTCCGTGAGACGGAACTTGGCCAGTTTAGCTACGGCATCCGACTTAGTTTTCGGAGGAGACGTGTTCACGGGGGAAGCAGGGTGGCAGGAGATCCAAGTCCCAACCAGAATTTTAGGCAATAGCCGCCCCAGGATGTTAAAAACGGAGAAATAGCAAGCGGAGCTCCCGTACAGCACTCCTCACACCATGCCGGTCCAGGCCACGCCCCGCCTGCTTCTACTTTTAAGAATTTCTTTTGTCTGTCAAAGGCTTCTGGCTCTAAATCTAAGCCAAACACTTAATTCCACAAGCCTTGGATCTCAAAGCTGGGGGACATTTTCTCCCAATGAAGGAGCCCCCCACCCAACTTGCTTAGCTGGGGCAATGATTGCTGGCCTTCGAACATTTGGGTCTGCAGTGTTGCACATGAATTGGGTCTGCAGTGTTGTGGCTCATGGTTACCAATTAGAGTTTCTGAGCCATTCATGTTTTGGGCTCTCAAATGTTTGAATCTACAAAGGGTAAACCTTTTCAGGCTCGCGATTGCTGGCACAGGGAGCTTTTGTCCCAAAGAGTGAAGTTTCCATTTGAACCTCTTCACAGTACTCGGACCAAACTGCTATGTTCATCCACTATTGGATCACATCAAACGTAACAGGTTCCTTTGTGTGCAAAAACTCCAAATGTAATCTGTCCAGTCAGTGGTCTTTCTCCAGCAGAGGGATTTTCTGGCATCATTGGATATAAAGGACACCTAGAACTAAACCTGTATATTGCAGCTAGATTTTCTAAATCTACAGTGCCTAGCATACATGAGTACCCCCCTTTTTTGAAAAGTACAATTTTAAATCAATATCTCAATGAACAATTTCCAAAATTTCACCAGAACGGAGTTTTATTGAACATTTTTGCTTTAGCTCATTACATGGAAGTAAGGTCAAAGTGGAGTTCCACTAGGGTTGCCACCTCATCCCTTTAACCCCCCCTGCCGGTATCCCCGAGCGCGACTCGGGTTGGATTTCTAATGTAAATATCGATATTCCCGAATTGCGCTCGGGGTCAACATTTTTTTTGTGCCTGCAAACTGTAGATTGTCCATAGCAACTAAAAGTGTCCCTTTATGTCAAAAGTGATTTTAGAGCAGCTAGAAAACAGCGATAATAAATGATAATCACTTGCAGAATTGAGCGATAGCGATGTGTGGGGAAATTCGTCATAAAAAAATAAAAGTAATGACAGCGACAATTCTGCAACTGAGCAAATTTCAGTGATTTTGATTGATTACATTAGTGAATAATTTTTATTATAATTACATTATTTGTTATAATTATTTATAGTTATTTATTATATTATAGTTTTATGATTTTGTGTTTCAAACTTTAGTCTACTAGACTCTGGTTTGGACTAATTTAAGTGAGTTATTCCTAAAAATTTCAGGCCTACAGTATAAAACGCAGAATTTCCATGCAAAATAATTGTACCGCTTTTGGTACGTAATTCCAGACAGAATCATACCGCCAGGGAGGTTAAAACAGAACACATATGAATTACACAGGTTCTGAGGCTCAGGCTAATGCACATTAGGCACCGAGTGAGTTTAATTACCACCATAATCAGCCACAGAACCTGTGTAATTCATATGTGTTCTGTTTTAAAGGGATGAGGTGGCAACCCTAAGTTCCACCCAAAAGTGGACTTTGGCTTATTCGTCTTGTGTGGTGGGTGGACCTCTGCTTTTCTAATATAACTTGGATTACACAATCTCCCATTTTTACTCAAATTAGTTAATGCAAAAAATGAATACACCAAACAATCTACTACACCTTGTATTTTGTAAGACCTCCATGATTTAGAAGGACAGCACCAAGTTGTCTACATATTGCAACAGCTATCTTTTTCTATTCTGCCACAATGACCTCTTTTAGAGCCATGATGCTCAACTTGTCTCTTCTGAACCCAAATACCTTTGGAGAATTTTGATCAGGAGACATACTTGGCCACTGAATCACTTTCACTCTGTTCTTTAGAGATGCAACAGTGGCCTTAGATGTGTGTTTTGGATCATTGACATGTTGGAAACGTGCACAACGGCACGGAGTGATGGTAGCATCTTCTCTGTCAAGATAGAAGAGTACATCTGCAAATTCATGATACCTTCAATGAAATGCAGCTCCCAGATGCCAGCAGCACTCGTGCTTCCCCACAGAAGGAGGCTGCCACCCCCATGTTTGAAAAAATATAAATTTACAACAAACTGCCATGAGCATTGCCACCATCCCGGGTATATGGAAAGGAAAAAAATTCCTCCAGAAAATGGGATTTTAAAGGCAATGAAACAAAATACAAAATTTGAAAAAACATAGAATAATTTAATACAGAATATTATGGATTGGATTGGCCACGTCTTTCCTGGTACGCGGACCTGGTGTGTCTGGTGGCAGACGTCCCTTGGCTTCTACCCCTGAGAATAGATCTGTCGCAGGGTCTGATTTTTCTCACCCTGCTTTACAGTCGCTGGCTTTAACAGCATGGCTGTTGGGAGCCAGGTGCTGAAGGACCGAGGTCCACCTGACTCGGTGATCTCTACCATGCTACTTGCACGGAAGTCTACTTCACGTAGGATTTGCCATCGTACGTGGAAGGCCTACATCTCTACGTGTACAGAGTTGAAATGGCACCCCCGCACATACGTGCTGTCCCGGATTCTGCTGTTCCTACAGTGGGGAGTGGATCAGGCTCTCGCCTTAAGTACGGTTATGGGTCAGATTTCGGCCTTGGCTGTTTTATTTTCAGTGACCATTGGCGACACACTCCCTGGTGTGTACGTTTGTAGGGGGGGTCAGGCATATGGCTCCTCCTGTTCGTCCTCCACTGCCTCCTGGGACTTGAATTCGGTCCTCTCGGTGCTTCAAAATGGCTCAGTTTGAGGACATTCGGGAGATTCCTCCGTTCTCTGTCTTAGTAGCCATTCCTTTGGTCAGACAAGTTTTTGATCTGGCGGCCTTTGTCTTGCAAGGCTCTTTTATAATGAGGACATTGTTTTACTATCCTTATGTCCTCAGCCGACGATCTCAAAGGAGGCCATGTTACTTTCCTTGGACGTGGTGCGTGCCCTACGGGGCGTACTTGTCTGCTACAGCTCCGTTCCGGAGATTGGACTCACTGTTCGTGTCAGTGACTGGTTCTAAGAAAAGTCTGGCGGTCTTGTCGTCCTCCATTTTCAGGTGGAGCAGACAGGTTGTGCTCCAGGCCTATGCCCTAAAGGGGCGGGCACCTCCCTTTCTGGTTACAGTGCATTCGACCAGGGTGATAGATACCTCTTGGGCTTTCTGCCATCAAGCGTCTGTTGTTTTACAGGTGTGTAAGACAGCGATCTGGTCGTCAACCCACACTTTTCCAAGTTTTACAAGGTGGATGTGAGTGCATCTGCGGGGGCCTCCTTTGGTTTTGCAGGCGGCTGTTTAAGGTTGAAGTTCCTCCTTTGAGGAACTCTGGTTTGTTTGGGGTGAAGCTTAATTTGCTGTGTTTTTTTTCCACGCCCCTCAAATTTTTTGACACTGCTTGGGGATGTCCCTAAGGTCAATTGCTGCTGTGTCCGTCCATTAACGGACAGACACAGCACCCTCCCCTCCTTTGTTTGTACTGCTTGCTACATAGTTAGTCAGGTTAAAAAAAGACACAAGTCCATCCAGTTCAACCATAAAAAATAAAAATAAACAAACAAAATAAAACACAGTACATCCCATACACCCAACTCCATACCCACAGTTGATCCAGAGGAAGGCAAAAAACCCCAGCAGAGCATGATCCAATTTGCTACCGGAGGGAAAAAAATTCCTTCCTGATCCCCCGAGAGGCAATCGGATTTACCCCGGATCAACTTTACCTACAGAACTTAGTACTCAGTTATATTATGTGTATTTAGGAAAGAATCCAGGCCCTTCTTAAAGCAATCTACTGAGCTGGCCAGAACCACCTCTGGAGGGAGTCTGTTCCACATTTTTACAGCTCTTACTGTGAAGAAACCTTTCTGTATTTGGAGGTGAAATCTCTTTTCCTCCAGACGTAAAGAGTGCCCCCTTGTAGAGCTGCAACTAACGATTATTTTCATA
This sequence comes from Rana kukunoris, assembly GCA_029574335.1. Lineage (NCBI taxonomy): Eukaryota > Metazoa > Chordata > Amphibia > Anura > Ranidae > Rana > Rana kukunoris. Next base: position 25,321 of record JAJQKJ010002136.1, read on the forward strand.
ATCGATTAATCGGCCGATTATTTTGTCGATTAATCGATTAATCGGATAAAATCATTAAAAAAAAAAAAAGTGAAATTTTTGGGTTCTAGTAATGAAAAAACTAAGTGTTACACTCCTAAAGCGTTTAATATTGCACAACTTTGCAGCAATACAAAAAAAAAACATTCTGAAAAGAGGCAAACTACCGTTTAAGAAAGTTTGTGTTGGAATGTAAAAAAGTCAACATGTTGAGATGCTCTGGGCTAAGGCTGGCTCTCTTTTTACAAAGTATGTTACCTGCAGCAGAGAAGAGGCGCTCTGATGGAGTGGAGGTGCCTGGAATGCACAACAATGATCTTGCGAGTTTTGCCAATGTTGGAAATTTCTCTTGGTTATTTCTCCACCAAGCCAAAGGGTTTCCCTCCTTTGGAAGTGGCTTTTCAGCAAAATAAGCTTGCACTTCATTTCGGACTTGTGTGTTAATATCCTCCTCAAGTTGCCCCTCTTCCTCTTCACTGCTGCCCCCAGACTCCAGGAGTATATCAAGTAGAGAATGAGATGATGTAGATGTTGAGGCCTCAGCATCTGTAATTACAGGCGACGTGGTGCTCACCATGTCCCTTCTTAAAGCAAGCGCCTCTGTCTGTACTTTTGCCTGCACATTTATGATCTGTTCTGGTGATAAAAATTTTAGTTTTCTAAATCGTGGGTCCAGGGCAGCGGAAAGGATTACGGTGTTTGGGACGTGTTCAAGAATCCCCTTCCATCTGCTTTGAAGTTGCTCCGTTGCAGTGGCTTGGAAGCTCTTTAGTGGAGACGATTCAAAGGAAGCACCTTCATTGGACCGCAACAGCCCCTTTACCAGTGCAGGCACAGATGATAGGGTAACATATTCTTGGCCACTCATGAATACAGTGGCGCATTCAAAGGGCTTAAGAGCACTGGAAAGTTCTTCAAGAATACTCCACTGGTCTGGTTTTAAGTCCAGATAATGTTTGCCCCTTTGTGTAACTGTTGGGTCAGACAGAGTTGCAGTTACCGGCCACCTTTGTTCAATGAGTCGTTCAACCATATAGTAAGTGCTATTCCATCTTGTGCTCACATCTTGAAGAAGCTTGTGCTCAGATGTCCCCATTTGCTTTTGTTTCTCCTTCAATTTGCTGCTGGCTAGCTCACTTTTTTTAAAATGTTCAACTAGTCCTCTTGCAGCACTAACGGCTCTCTCAATTCCAGAGTTCCTTAACGCAGCACCGATCACCAGCTGCAAGGTGTGGCCAGTGCAGCGGATACTGGACCAGCCATGCGTGTCCGCCAAGATTTTCGCAGCAGCCACAATATTTGCACCATTGTCATGCACAATGGCAATTAGTTTCTGAGGTGGAATTTCAAATTTTCCAGTGACCTCCTCCAACCATTCGGCAATATTTGCTGCTGTATGTCTGTCTTCTAGAAGCATGTTAGTGAGGCAGATAGAAATCATCCTCCAGTCCTCCGCTATGTAGTGGCATGTGATGCCAAGGAAAGCCTTGGTCGCTATACTTGTCCATATGTCTGCAGTAATGGCAATTCTGCTTTCATTAGCGCTGATGGCATCCTTCACATTCCGAAATACCTCCTGGTACTTTCTCTCCACTAATTTAGTAAAATGGGTTCTTGATGGTAAAGTATATCCAGGGTTCAGTACACTGATCATGCTTTTAAATCCTCGGTCTTCAACCATGGACAGTGGTCGCATGTCGGTGACTAGCATTTTCATGACAGAATCTGTTATCATTGCTGATTGTTGGGGAGTGCAGGGACGATTTTGCTGCACAAACTCTGTCATGGTGCGCTGTTTCCTTCTGCAATGAAAAAGATCATGATGATTAGTTTGACTTTGCAGGAAAAGCCATTTCTTTGTAACTCAAGTCAACTCAATATAAAATTTGAGTTAAACTTACCGTGATGTTTCGCCTTCCTCTGGGAACCCCACGTGTTTCCGCTTCATGTGTTCGTTCATGGTTGTTGTGCTTCCATGCCATGTAAGTTCCGTTTTGCAAAGTTTGTAGATGACCACCTTCTTTGCAGAATTTAAAGTAAAATGCTCCCATGCCTTAGAACTTTTGGGCCGTACACCTTTTTCTGAGCTCATTGTGTCAGACTCAGGCTCAGCAGCACCCTCTGCCATTTTTACGTATTTTTTTTCTTTACAGCTACAAAAAAAAAAGAAGAAAAGTGCGGAGACTAAGTGCAACTGCAATTAAATTAATATTATGTATTGTATAGTTTTATAAACATAAATGATTCTTCAATTATATTTATGCACTGCTATTCCTCCCGGGAACACCAAATGATGGGGCACTACTCCTCCCGGGAACACCAAATGATGGGGCACTACTCCTCCCAGGAATACCAAATGATGGGGCACTAGTCCTCCTAGGAATATCAAATGATGGGGCACTATGCCTCCCAGAAACACCAAATGATGGGTTACTACTATTCCTCCTGGGAATACCAATGGTGGGGCACTATTCCCCCTCCCAGGAACACCAATGGGGCACTATTCCCCCCCTCCCAGGAACACCAATGGGGCACTATTCCCCCCCTCCCAGGAACACCAATGGGGCACTATTCCCCCCCTCCCAGGAACACCAATGGGGCACTATTCCCCCCCCTCCCAGGAACACCAATGGGGCACTATTCCCCCCTCCCAGGAACACCAATGGGGCACTATTCCCCCCTCCCAGGAACACCAATGGGGCACTATTCCCTCCCCTCCCCCAGGAACACCAATGGGGTGATAAACAATAAATATATGAATGCGCTAATAATCAACTAAATGTGTGATATGTGGTACTTAAACTCAAGATTGGGACTTGATTTTATGCTTGCGCTGGTTACTGTACTGATATCAGTACAGTAACCAGCGCAAGCATAAAATCAAGTCCCAATCTTGAGTTTAAGTACTGCTGACAAGGAACCAACTCAGCAATGTGGTCACAGGGTTAAATGAAAAACCTGAGCGGCGTTGATTAATAGCTCATTCATATATTTACCACTACATTGTATTGTGCATTATTGCGGTATTGCACTGGTACTTTTTCTACCTTTTTTTACAAGCTGAGGCTATGGCTGGCTGGTATCCTCACTTAGTCCTCACGGCTGCTTCTCTCTTCTCGCCTCTGTTCCCTCGAGGCAGCAGCGGGCGGGGCTCAGAAGTTGAGGAGTGCTGCCATGAGGAGACGCGTGGAGAGGCGGCGCGGACGTGCCTCGTCATACGGCGGCGCGGACGTGCCTCGTCATACGGCGGCGCGGACGTGCCTCGTCATACGGCGGCGCCTTTTGTAGGACAATGCGGCGCAGACAATGCTGGACAGGATGATTACTTTAGCAAGGTGCGGACGAACCAACTAATCGATAATGGAAATCGTTGACAACGATTTCCATTATCGATTATTATCGATATTATCGATTAATCGTTTCAGCTCTACCCCCTTGTCCTCCGCATTGACCATTAAAGTGAATAACTCAACACCAAGTTCACTATATGGACCTCTTATATATTTGTACATGTTGATCATATCTCCCCTTATTCTCCTTCTCAAGAGTGAATAAATTCAGTTTTTCTAATCTTTCCTCATAGCTGAGCTCCTCCATGCCTCTTATCAGTTTAGTTGCCCTTCTCTGCACTTTCTCCAGTTCTCCAATATCCTTTTTGAGAACTGGGGCCCAAAACTGAACTGCATATTCCAGATGAGGTCTTACTAATGATTTGTACAGGGGCAAAATTATATCTCTATCTCTGGAGTCCATACCTCTCTTAATACAAGAAAGGACTTTGCTCGCTTTGGAAACTGCAGCTTGGCATTGCATGCCATTTATTGAGCTTATGATCAACTAAAACCCCCAGATCCTTCTCCACTACAGATCCACCCCAGTTGAACTCCCCCCTAGCATGTATGATGCATGCATATTCTTAGCCCCCAAGTGCATAACTTTACATTTTTCAACATTAAACCTCATCTGCCACTTAGTCGCCCAATTAGACAGAGCATTGAGGTTGGCTTGTAAATTGGAAACATTCTGCAAGGACGTTATTCCACTGCATAGCTTGGTGTCATCTGCAGAAACAGAAATGTTACTTTGGATCTCGGACCCAATATCATTTATAAATATATTGAAAAGTAAGGGACTCAACACCGTACCTTGGGGTACACCGCTGATAACCTTGGACCATTCAGAGTAAGAATCATTAACTACAACTCTCTGAATCCTGTCTTTCAGCCAGTTTTCTATCCATTTGCAAACTGATATATCCAATCCTGTAGTCCTTACCTTACACATGAGCCGTGTGTGGGGAACTGTATCGAACGCTTTTGCAAAATCCAAGTATACCACGTCCACGCCTCTGTCCAGGGTTTTACTTACCTCTTCATAAAAAGAAATCAGGTTTGTCTGACAACTTCTGTCTTTCATGAATCCATGCTGTCTGCTGCTTAAATAGTTTGTTTCCAGCAAGAACTCATCCATGTGGTCTTTTATTAAACGTTCCAGTATCTTCCCAACTATAGAAGTTAAACTAACAGTTCTATAGTTGCTTGGTAAAGACTTTGTTCCCTTTTTAAATATAGGCACCACATTGGCTCTACACCAATCCAGTGGTACGATTCCTGTCATTAATGAGTCCCTAAATATTAGATACAGTGGCTTTGAAATTTCAGAGCTCAATTCTTTTAGGATCCGTGGGTGAATGCCATCTGGTCCAGGTGCTTTATCCACCTTTATTCTGTCTAAATATTTCTGGACCATATCACTTTTGAGCCATTGTGGATTTGGGGCTGTGTCACTCCCACCCCCATTATGGACATGAGCTCCCCCATACTCCATTGTATACACAGAGCTGAAGAAAGCATTTAATAAATTTGCCTTCTCTATGTCCTCAGTCACCCACTCTAGATTATTTTGTAAAGGGCCTACATGCTCAGACTTGACCTTTTTACTATTAATATATTTAAAGAATTTTTTGGGGTTTGTCCTATCTTTTGCAATCTGTCGTTCATTTTGAATTTTTGCATCCTTGATTTCCTTTTTACATATTCTATTATATTCTTTGTAACATTTAAACGACACTAGTGTTCCTTCATTTTTATATTTTTTAAAAGCTATTTTCTTATTGTTTATAGCTTTTTTAACTTTGACAGTTTTTTACGAACTGTGGCTGCTGAGGCAGAGTGAGGGATATACCTGGGGGCCCGCCCCCTGGGAGGAGCTATACTGAGAAGTGTTTTAACACTTGCAGTGCTGTTTTTTTCTGCTCTCTCCTGGAAGGAAGGACATAATACCCTAAGGTCAATTGCTGCTGTGTCCGTCCATGAATTTAGAGAAATGGATTTTACGGCGAGTACGAAAATCCTATTTTTTTTTTTTTTTTGTTCTCGCTCTTAGAAACATTTTTATGAATTTTTCCTACCCTTTGGAAGTATCGGCGGCCAAGTTTCATGTGGGACAGTTTTGCGGATGTCAGGAGTGTCCTGTGGTACCCAGAAGTCTTCCAGGGTGGCTCGATTGGTCACTGAGTCAATAGTTAACATGGGTTTTGTTATGGCACTCGTATACAGAGGATTGATGCCTGGAGAGTGGGCTTTGCCATGGGTGAGCATTTCCATTGGCCAGGAGCCCAGCCAATGGGGGTGGTTGTTAAGTGTGCCCAGTGCAGATCTAGCAGCTGCGTTCCTGCCTCTGGGATCTAGATCGCTCTGTGGATACATCAATTGCCCTGTGGAGGAGGTCTAGGTTACACAAGTATGTTTGGCTTGAGGTCAGCAGAAGGGACCAGACACCATTTGGGCTGTTGAGGAGTAACTCCACTTATGTTTAAATAAGTAAAGTAACAAAAATGAAAACTTATGGAGATGACTATGCTCTGGGTGATCGATGTGCATTGCAGTATTTTGTCAAAGTTTGGTGCAGTTTCCTACCTTTTTTCTGTCCTGAGCAGATATCTGAAACAGAAAGCCAGGCTTGCTTTAACAATCCCCTGCTGGAGACTGTGCTGGATGCCTCGTTCTAGCTCCCAAAGCTGTCTTCTCTGACCATACCTGTTTTTACATAGGTCAAGACTATATGCAGCATACATGTCTGCTGGCTGTATTCTCGATCTGCTCCTTCTCTAGACAGGGATCCCTATTAAAAATACAGAGGGAGTTTCTTAGAACCCTACAAGAGATTGACTGGCTAGCCTTTCAAAAACATCTGACTCCTATGCCAATCCTTGTGTATTTGGGGGGCTTAGTTCATCACGGTTCAGGATACATTTTTTTTGCCACTAGAGCAGTGGTCTCCAAACTGTGACCCTTTGCTTGCCTTTATCCAGCCCTTGGAGCACTATCCCTCCCACTGATACGAAACACTATTCTGACACCGACAATGGAGCACCATTTCTCCCACTGACACCACTAATAGGGCACTATTCCTCTCCCTAATACCTGATGTTTACTCCCACTGATACCAGGAAAAATTTCACTCCCGCTACCCAAAGTCTGGCCCTCCAAGAGTCTGAAGGACAATAAACCCGCCCTTTGTTTAAAATGTTTGGAGACCCCTGCACTAGAGCAATACTGGTGGTAGGATGCTGGGTAATCCTGGCTTGCCTCTCTTCACCTGTCAGTGTTTCAATGCCTGATGATCAGGACTATGGTCTCTCCCATTCATATATTGAGGTGGGCTCAATGGAGAAGGCTTCCTGTCCTGAAAGGAGATTTTCTACAATATTGATCATGCACCCAGCTCTTCATGTCTCAAACAGGCAGATGAAGCCTAGGGTGCTGGCACAGTTATAAATCTTCTGTGCTGCAGAGCTATTGCCAGCGGAGCTCCCCTGTTGGGAATTTGGTTTTGAACATTCTGGTTTAGTGGCAATCTCTTTTATGCTCCCTTTTCTTTTATCACCTGACAACAGGCTTTTTTCGTCTCCTAAGCTGAACAACATTACAGTGGTGTCCTACATCAGAGGGCAGGTCAGAACCTGCAGGGTCAGTCCACCGAGAAGCGGTAGAGATGACTGATCTGGGTGGAGTAGAATATCTCTGTCATCTCATTTGAGTCTACATTCAGAACTTCTGGGAAGAATCCATATAGTGTGGCCCAAATGGGCAACAAGTGGTTCCTAAATCCTGGTTCCTCTAAATGGATTTAATCTCTGGACAAGATGTCAGAGTTAGATCTGCTATCTTCTCCTAACTATTACAAGCTGGAAATCTTTCTCTAGGGCTCTGGGCCAAGCCCTAGGTGCGGATGTTGTGACAGATTAGGAAAGGTCTCACAAGCTATATGCTTTCCCCCCAGGGAACCATATACAGTGTTGTGTGTGTGTGTGTTGTTTATTTTTTTAGGTCTGTTGCTAAAGACCATGCCAATTTATTGCAGTAATTCATCATTGGCCAAACAGGTCTTGGCTCCTACATTTTATACCAGGCTATCTGATTGAAGTCCTTTCTTTTGGATGAGAGCTTCTGTCTCAGAATGCAATACTCCACTCTTGTTCATCTCTTCTGGTTTCTCATCCAGGAAGAGACTAATTGGTCTTGGCTGTTTTCTCTAAGCTAATATCTATGAATCCTGCAAAAGGATTTGAATAATGCTTTTGTTTTCTTTTGCTTCAGGCCTCTGGCCATGTGCATTCTGAACTTCAACTAATTCTAAAGCTCTTAGAGGGCAGATCTCTCTAGTCCCTGTTTTTTCCAATGTCTTATGGGTAGGCTATCTGTTATTCATCCAATACTTTGATGGCAGGGCTGCATCTGAGACTCGAATGAGAGCCAAGACTCTCTAAGTGGCATTTACTATTTGCTCTGGACTTCCTTGCCAGCTCCAGATGCGATCTCTTTTTAGTCCAGCTTGGGTAAAGACTAAGCTATGAAGACATGTACTTAGAGCAATCTCTTCAGCTGGGAAGTTTGCCAAGATCAAAGTTTTAGGCCAGGAAGGATTCCTTGGTGACTTAAAGCACCAGATGGGATCACCTTCAGTCCAGTTAGGATTAAGCCACAATGTCATTCTCTCTAAGGCAGGGGTGTCAAACTCAATTTCATCGTGGGCCGCATCAGCATTATGGTTGCCCTCAAAAGGGCCGGTTGTATCTGTAAGATTAGATGTCCAGCGCATTCCCTCCCCTTACATTAGATTAAAGAGCCACCCCACCATCAGAAGTTGAGTCTCCCCCTCTCCCTTACATCACAGTGCACCCCCCTTTCCTTATGCTGCTGCTGGGAAGAAGCTGGATGCATTGCTTGAAAGCATAATGTATAGGGTTTGGAGGAAGACTGGAGAGGTGCGAGGGCCGCATTCGGCCCGCGGGCCTTGTGTTTGCCACCTCTGCTCTAAGGGCTACATGTTCAGCAGGAAGTTTGCCAGAATTAGGACCCTTTGGCAGTTTTTTGCTCCAAATGGGATTTCTTTCAGTTCAGTTTTGATTAAAGGTTTAGTTATGAAGGCATCCTCTCTAAGGATTCTTTTTTCCCTCAGTCAGGAGGTTTGCCAGGATCTGGGTCTTTTTGCCATGGGGTATCCGTGTTGACATTCTGCTTAGTATGGCTAGTGTTTATATCCATACTGAGTGGCAATCTGAGGTGGCGTCGGCATCCTATGAGAACAAAGATTGGTTCCTCCCATATGCAGGACCACCAAGGATAATTTGTTCCATGACATGGATATTGGAATACTTCAAACCATTCTCTCAAGCTACAGAAATAGTTGCCTTACTTAATGAAAAGAAAGGCAAAAGCACTTGGCTCTATTAGTATCACCCAGCACACTGACTGTTCCTACTGAAGAAGCCCAAATGAGAGGGCGCTACTCATTTAGGAGAAAGGAGCCGAGCCTGTGAAGTCATACCACAGCCACTGTTGTAGAGAGTAGTGAGCCAGCTGATGTAATGTATACAAGTGCCTTTACATGTCTTTTTTTGTAAGTGGATTTTATTGGAAAATAAGTGTTATATGGGAAAGGACTATGTATTTGCTTTTCAGTTACATGTAATCCATCGTTGGATTTTTGAGTGTGAACCAAGTGGGATCCTTGGAGAAAGGAGAGGAGATCAGCCCAAGGGATCAGAATGATTAACAGCCTGTTTATTGCTTAACCACTTGCCGACCGCGCTATAGCGAAAATACTGCTACAGCGTGGTCGAGTAGTTTTGACACGACGTCCCTGGGACGTCGTCCTTCACTTCCGCGATTGTGCATCCCCTGGGACGCGCTCGCGAAAGTGTCCGTGATCGCCGGGTCTAGAAGACCCAGCGCATCACGGATCACGGTAAATTGCCGCTACTAGCGGCCGTTTACCACGTGATTGCGCCGTCAAATGACGGCGCGATCACTTGTAAACACACCGGCGTCATTTGATGACGCCGGTTCCTCCCTCTCTTCCCTCTGCTCTCTGTACCGTTCGGTACAGTGTGCGAGGAGAGGGGGGGGGGGAGCGGGGTGTCAGCAGCTGAGCTGTGGCTGGATCTGTGACAAATGCAGTCACAGATCCAGCCATCCCTCAAAACATCCCAGCTCTGCAATCCCCAGTACCCTGCATTATCCCAGTACCCATCATTACCCCAGTACCCAACAATTACCCCAGTACCCATCATTACCCCAGTACCCATCATTACCCCAGTACCCCACAATCCCCCAGTACCCTGCAAACCCCCAGTACCCTGCATTACCCCAGTACCCCACAATACCCCAGTACTCTGCAATGCCCCAGTACCCCAATACTCTGCAATACCCCAATACTCTGCAATACCCCAATACTCTGCAGTACCCCAAAACCCCAATACTCCGCAATACCCCAGTACCCCAATACTCCAGTACCCCAATACTCTGCAATACCCCAATACTCTGCAGTACTCCAGTACCCCAATACTCTGCAATACCTCAGTACCCCAATACCTCAGTACCCCAATACCGCAATACCCTGTGCGATACCCTGAAATACCCAAATACTCTGCAATACCCAAATACTCTGCAATACCCAAATACTATGGGGATTTTTAAGTAGCAAAGTTTGGCGCCATTCCATGAGCGTGCGCAATTTTGAAGTGTGACATGTTGGGTATCTATTTACTCGGCGTAACGTCATCTTTCACATTATGAAAAAAAATTGGGCTAACTTTACTGTTTTTTTTTTTTTTTTAGCACAAAACAGTTTTTTTTTAAAAACATGCGTTCAAAAAATTTCTACGAAAATACCGTGCGAGATAAAAAGTTGTAACGGCCGCCATTGTATTCGCTAGGGTCTTTGCTAAAAAAGCATATATAATGTTTTGGGGTTCTATGTAATTTTCTAGCAAATAAATGATGATTTTTCCATGTAGGAGAGGAATGTCAGAATTGGCCTGGGTGTTCCAGAACGCCTGATGGCGTTCCCTGCATATTGGGCCTCTGTATGTGGCCACGCTGTGTAAAAGTCTCACACATGGGGTATCGCCATACTCGGGAGGAATAGCAGAATGTGTTTTGGGGTGTAATTTGTGGTATGCATATGCTGTGTGTGAGAAATAACCTGCTAATATGACAGAAACAAGTTTTTTTTTTTTTACAGAATTTTCAGTCGTTTTTCTTTTATAGCGCAAAAAATAAAAAACCAGAGATGATCAAATACCACCAAAAGAAAGCTCTATTTGTGTGAAAAAAATGACACAAATTTCAAATGTGTACAATGTTGTATGACTGAGTAATTGTCAGCTGAAAATTGGTCTGGTTAGGAAGGGTGTTTAAGTGCCCAGTGGTCAAGTGGTTAAGGTGAGCAGGTCTTCCACCTGGGGTATGGAGGTGCACTTCCTACTGGAGTAGATTCTATAAAAGGTCACCTTTGGTGGCAGAGCACAATTTTTTTTTTTTTATATTTTTCTTTTGGATTCAGATAGACTAATATATTTTTGAGAGATTGAATTTTCAAAATGTTATTTGAATTTATACTTCCTTAACCCTTTCATGACTAAGCCTTTTTCTGACATTTGGTGTTTACAAGTTAAAATCCATATTTTTTGCTATAAAATTACTTAGAACCCCCAAATATATAATATAAATATTTTTTAGCAGAGAATCTAGAGAATAAAATGGCGATTGTTGTAATATTTTATGTGACACAGTATTTGTGCAGGTTTCCAAGAAGGCTCTGGCAGGTTTACCCTTCCAGGCTGAGAGGGTATTTGGAGCCTCCCTTGACAACATTATTAAGAATGCCACTGGGGGTAAGAGTACGTTACTCTCACAATCCAGAAAGGGTAAGGAACGCCGTAGGCCAGGGCCCTCCTTTCAGTGTTGTAAGTAACGGAGTTACAATAAACGCAGTTACCTAACGCAGCCCCTTTTGAGGGTAATGAGTAATCTACCTGATTACTCTACCCCCCACGGTAACTTAGTTCCCATTACTTGGGCGGCATTACCGCAATTACATCTACCGCCACTAGATGGCAGCAGAGTAATTGCTTCTGCCAGTGCTGTAACCATAAATATGGGTCGTACTCCGCTTTAGAATCATGTGACCGCTGTCATGGCCTGTCACAGCGGTCTGAAAACTCCCAATCGCAAGGAGCCCTGGATACAATGAGCCCCACCCACCTCACACTGACCTATCACTGGGGAACAACTTGCATCAATCACACACACTGTGTGCGCAACCTGATCAATGATCCGGGGAACACATGGCCGGAACAAAATGTTCCACAGAACAAACGTTCCCTATACAACACTGTACACAGCGACATCTAGTGGTCAACATGGTAAGTGCAGGACACCTATACAGACCAATGATCAGCAGGTTATTTTTGGTCAGTGATTTCATCTCTTCATCAGACAACAATGAAAAATCTGACATCCCCATTCCAGATTCCTTGCATCTAATAAAGCTTATATAAGTTACATAAAATAATAAACTATAGAAAATTCTAATAAAAGATTTTAAATTACAGACTCTGTAAACATCAAGGGAATGTATATTATAAACATACATTTTAAAAGCTTATAATTTGGAAGCTTATAATTTGGATGTAATATGTAGCAGATAGATAAGGGTTTTAAGTCCTATTAGCTGCACATACATGGTGGGACGGATGCACCTAGGCTGGGATATACACGAGATCACCATTTGTTTCCGGTTTTCTTCTCTCAAGGATCTGGCATTCTTTTGTCTTGGAGTATTAACTCACTGCTCTCTGGCAAGCTCCTGTCATCTGCTTCTCAACAAAGAATATTGTAGAATATTAAAAAAAAAATTCAGTTACTTTGCTGAGTAACGAATTACTTTTTCAATGTAGTAACTGAGTCACTAACGCAATTACTTTTTCAGAGAAGTAATTTGTAACTGTAACTAATTACTTTTTTAAAGTAAGATGAGCAACACTGCCTCCTTTTCTGCTCAGAAGCAGTATTTTCGTCAGTCTGGGCCCACAGGTAAGCGCCCCCAGGCTGACAAGGGGCCAGCTGAGGGACAAAAGTGTCCCTAGATTTGCAAGCAGAACAAGCCTGCGAACAAATCTACGACCGCATGAAGGTTTGCTCCCGCCCGACTCTCCGGTGGGGGGTCGCCTCTGCGAGTTTGCAGCTCAATAGACATCCCTGCTTTCCAACAAGTGGGTTGGCGAAGTGGTTTCATTAGGGTACAAGATAGTTTTTCTTTCTTGTCCACCAAACAGATTCTTTCCCTCAAACCTTAATCTTCTTCCGGCTCATCGGAACGCCCTATTGGGGGCAGTGCAGGACCTGCTGAGGCGCAGGGTAATAGTACCTGTGCCGCTGCCGGAAAGGTTTCAGGGATTCTATTCCAATCTGTTTGTAGTCTCGAAAAAAAACGTGGGTCCCTGGATCCCAAGGCCCTCAATGTCTTTGAGGGTACAAAAATTCAGGATGGAATCAATTCGCTCTGTGGTCGCTGCACTCCATCCACTAATCCTTGACATCAATGACGCATACTTGCATGTCCCCATATATTCCAGGCATCAGAGGTTTCTGAGCTTTGCAGAAGGGAACAACCAGTTTGTGGCTCTCTCGTTCGGCCTGGCATCAGCACCAATAGTTTTCACCAAGGTGCTCGCTCCGATTCTGGCCTTGCTGAGACAGCAAGGAATCGCTATCGTGGGCTAATTGGACGACCTCCTCCTCAGAGCCGCTTCGGCTCAGACTTTGAGGAGGCTGTGATGATTGCCTGTCAGACTCTTCAGGAGTTCGGTTGGGTACTGAACCTACAGAAGTCGGTGTTGCTGCCGACTCAGTGCCTGGAGTACCTGGGTTTAATTTTGGACTCCTCAGAGGCGAGAGTTTACCTCCCATTGGAGAAGTTGCAGACTCTACGGTCGGTAGTGAAGCTGTTGGCATCCCGCAGGTGGTCGACGCTGCGCTTTTGCAGGCGAGTCCTGGGTCTCATGGTGGCCACCTTCGAGGCGGTATTGTATGCTCAATTTCACACACATCTCTTTCAGAAGGAAATCCTGTCCCAATAGGACAAGTCTCCGTTGTCCCTGGATTGTCGAATCTGGGTGAGTCAACTAGTCAGGCCTTCCCTGGTATGGTGGCTGAGATCTCCGGCCCTTCAGTCCGGGAAGATGTTCCTTCCTTTCACTGGACGGTGATCACAATGGATGCCAGCCTGACCGGCTAGGGGGGTGTCTGGGATGTTCATTCAACACAAGGTCGATGGAGGCAGGAGGAATCCTGTCTGCCCATCAATGTGTTGGAACTTCGGGCGATCAGACTGTGCCTCTCCACATGGTCTCTGAGGCTTCAGGGACGTCCAGTCAGGACAACATCACGGTGGTGGCATATGTCAACCATAAAGGGGGAACAAGAAGCTTGGCTGCATCCATTGGAGGTCGCTTGCATCCTTTGATGGGCAGAGCGGAGCGTGCCGCCCCTGTTGACCGTATATATTCCGGACGTAGAAAACTGCAAGCAGACTACCTAAGTCGCCATATGTTGGACCAAGGAGACCGGTCACTACACCCGGATGTGTTTCAACTACTTTGCCGGAAATGGCGCCCTTGTTATGCCGACCTTGTACACCTGGTGGTGGGGTGTCCCTTGGTGACTGCCAATGTGGGAGGACCTTCTGTCGCAAGGTCCTATTCTTCATCCTGCTTTACAGTCGCTGGCTTTAACGACATGGCTGTTGAAAGTTAGGTACTGAGGAACTGGGGTCTGTCTGACTCAGTAATTTCCGACATGCTGAGAGCACGGAAGTCTTCTTTTCGGAAGACATGTCATCCCACGTGGAAGGCCTACATCTCCATGTGTGAGGAGATTGAGTGGCGCCCGCGGGCTTATTCGGTTTCCAGGATCCTGCTGTTTTACAGCGTGGGGTGGATTAAAGTCTTGCCCTAAGCACCATTTAAGGGGCATATTTCAGCCTTGGCTGTTTTCTTTCAATGACCTTTGGCGGCTCCTCTACTGGTGAGAACGTTTTGTGCAAGGGGTTCGACATGTGGCCCCTCCGGTTCGGCCACCACTACCCCCCTGGGATTTGAATCTGGTGCTCTCTGCACTTCAGAAACCTTTTTGAGAACATCGGAGAGATTCCTCTTTTGACGCTCTCTCAGAAGGTTAGCGTTTCTGGTGACTATTACATCAGTCAAGAGGGTTTCTGAATTGGCGGCCTTGTCTTGCAAGTTCCCCTACTTGATCCTCCACAAGGATAAAGCGGTGCTAAGCCCGCAGCCTTCTTTTTTCGAAAGTTTTTTTCGGCCTTTCATCTTAATGAGTGCTTCCATCCCTGTGTCCTCGGCCGTCACATCCAAAAGAGGTTGCTCTACATTCCTTGGATGTTGTCTGAGCTCTGCGAGTATATCTCTCTGCTACGGCTCCGTTCCCGAGGTCAGACTCACTGTTTGTATGAGTGACTGGTCCAAAGAAGGGTTTGGCGGTCTCGTCGGCCACCATTTCTCAGATTGTGATTCAGTCAAAAATGCAATGGCCCCAGTGTATATTGACACTCGTTTGCAAATGTCTTTTAGTAATACAGTGTAACAATTTAGGTCCATTCATATGTAGATCAAAGGTGTGACATTTAATCCGCATATAACATGAGTTAACCACTTGTCGACCAGCCGCTGTTGTTGTACTGCGGCAGGTCGGTACGATCCTGTGAACTGTCGTAGCTGTGCGTCGGTCCGTTTAACCACTTGACCACCGAGCCTGTTTTTCAGATTCTGTGTTTACGAGACTTAAACTTTTTTTTGCTAGAAAATTACGTAAAACCCCCAAACATTATATATATATATATATATATATATATATATATATATATATATATATATATATATATATAATTTTTTTTTTTTAACACCCCAGAGAAAAAAATGCCAGTCATTGCAATACTTTTTGTCACACCGTATATGCGCAGCGGTCCTACAAGCACACTTTTTTTTTAGAAAAAATTCACTTTATTAATTAAAAAATAAGACAACAATAAATTTTGCCCAATTTTTTTATATATTGTGAAAGATAATGTTACGCCGAGTAAAATGATACCCAACATGTCACACTTAAAAATTGCGCCCGCTCGTGGCATGGCATCAAACTTTTACCCTTAAAAATCTCGATAGGCGACATTTAAAAAATTCTGTAGGTTGCATTTTTTGAGTTACAGAGGAGGTCTAGGGCTAGAATTATTGCTCTTCCTCTAACGATCGCGGCGATACCTCACTTGTGTGGTTTGAACATCGTTATTATATGCGGGCGCTACTCGCGTATGCGTTCGCTTCTGTGCGCGAGCTCGTTGGGACGGGGCACTTTAAAAACATTTTTTTGGGGTTTTCTTATTAATTTTTATTTTTTATATTTTGTTACACCGAAATAAAAAATAAAATAAAAATATCACTTTTATTCCTATTACAAGGAATGTAAACACCCCTTAGAAAAAAGCATGACAGGTCCTTATAAATATGAGATCTGGGGTCAAAAAGAGGTCAGATCTCATATTTAGACTTGTATGCAAAAAAAAATGGAAACTGTAATTTTTTCAAATGACAAAAAAAAAATGTTTCTTTAAGACGCATGGGCGGGACTGACGTTTTGACGTCACTTCCGCCCAGCAAAGCTATGTAGATGGGTGGGGGCCATTTTGCCCTCACTCACATCCCCACACAGACAGCTGAAGGACCCGATCGCCTCCGCCGCTAACCGACAGCTCTGGTAAGCGGCGGAGGGCGCGGGAGAGCGGCGGGAGGGGGGACCCTCTCCCGCCACCGATAATGGCGATCTCACGGCAAATCCGCCGTTATCATTGAAAGGACTGCCCACTAAAGAGATGGATATCTCGGTTGTGGCAGCAGCTGCTGCCGTTACCGAGATATTAATCTTTAAAAACAGTTCCGAATAGCTAGAAATCCCTATCTGTCATTTCCTATAGGTCAGTCACATCCCCCTACAGTTAGCAACACATTAGGGAACACCGTTAACCCCCTTGATCGCCCTCCTAGTGTTAACCCTTCCCTGCCAGTGAATTTTTTACAGTAATTGGTGCATTTTTATAGCACTGATTGCTGCATAAATGCCAATTATCCCAAAAATGTGTCAAAAGTGTCCGATTTGTCCACCATAATGTCGCAGTCACGATAAAAAATTCAGATCGCCGCCATTACTAGTAAGAAAAAAAAATAACAAAAATGCTTTACACCTATCACCTATTTTGTAGACGCTATGGGCCAGATCCACAGAGCTAGTACGCCGATGTATCTCCTGATACACCGGCGTACTTTCAAATTACCTGCGTCGTATCATTAGTTTGAATCCTTAAACCATGATACAACGGCTTCGGGCTTCGATTCGACAGGCTTACGTCTTCGTACGCCTTCGGATCTAAGCTGCAATATTTCTGCGCCCGCTGGGTGGAGTTCGCGTCATCTTCCGCGTCGGGTATGCAAATGAGTTTTTACAGCGATCCACGAAGTTACGAACGGCCGTCGCATTCTCTTACCTCGTCGCTAGTCAGCTTTTTCCAGCGTATAGTTAAAGCTGCTATTATCCGGTCTATAGTTTGACTTACCATGTTAAGTATGGCCGTCGTTTCTGCATCGAAATTTCAATTTTTTTTTTTTTTTGCGTGAGTCGTCCGTGAATAGGAATGTACGTAATTTATGCTACTAAAAAAAAAAGAAGTTTCGACGTAATTTCGCGCAATGCACAGTGGGAAATTTCTGAAAGGAGCATGCGCAGTTCGATCGCTGCGGGGACGCGCTTCATTTAAATGATTCACGCCCCCTACCCGCGTAATTCAATTCCGCCGCGAGAAATACACTACGCCGCCGTACCTTACGGGCCGAAATCTTCCTGGATTCGACTTAGAGCCAGGTAAAATATGGCGGCGTAGTGTATCTCTGATACACTACGCCGGGGCAATTGTATGTGGACCTGGCCCTATAACTTTTGCGCAAACCAATCAATATACGCTTATTGTGATTTTTATTGCCAAAAATATGTTGAAGAATACATATCGGCCTAAACTGAGAAAAAAATAGCAGGATATTTATTATTTTTTCATATATGATCAAATACCACCAAAAGAAAGCTCTATTTGTGGGGGAGGGACAATTTTGAGTGGGTAAAGCGTCACAAAACCGTGCAAGTGTCAGTTAAAGCGACGCAGTGCCAAATGGCCCTGTCATTGGGGCAGCCAATTTTTTCGGGGCTGGAGTGGTTAAAGAAACCTTACAAGTTAAAATATTAAGAAAGTATATTCTGGAATTGGCAGTTCAGTTTTGGGCAACAGTTCACAAAAGGGATATCGGGGAACTGGAGAAAGTGCAGAGAAGAGCAACCAAATTGATCAGAGCCATGGATGAGCTCCGCTATGAAGATTAGAGGAACTGAATTTATTCTCTCTTGAGAAGAGGATATTAAGGGGGCATATGATCAACATGTACAAATACATAAGTGGTCCATATAGTGAACTTGGTGTTGAGTTATTCACTTTAAAGTGAACTTAAACCCTGCAGTGAGAGCCAATGGCTCTTGCTGCTATCAATCTGTCAAATGAGGAGAGAGACAGCGGCTGAAGCCACTGTGCTCGTGCACATCACTATATCGGATTGGGCTCGGGTAAGAAAAAGGGGGTAAAAAAAAAACCTTGGTGCTTTAGAACCACTTTGAGGTCATCACAGAGGACAAGGGGGCACTCTGTGTCCGGAGGAAAGGCGATTTAATCACCAGATATGGAAAGGCTTCTTTATAGTAAGAGCTGTGAAAATGTGGAATATATAAGAAAAAATTGCGCCAACATAGGTTAAAAACTGTGATAATGTCCAAATATAAAAAGTCCAATCAATAAGATTCTGTGATGCAGATAACACCCCGGTGTATTTCAGACAACAGTGAGCTGCCACCACATGGACAGGAGCTTACCACACATAAGCTGTAAAGAAGCCTATAGAATCCAAAAGCATATCCCAGAAATCAATCACACGGCTTGCTATGGAGCTGGTATATCGCAGGATCCTCGCCAGGTGATCACAGTGGATTATGCATCAATTGTACAAGCAAGCGAGCAATAGTCGGCCATAAAATGAAAAATAAGACCGCACATAGTGCATTACCAATGCATTTTATTAAAAAAAGCCACTTACACAGGTCGTATAAAGTTAGCAGAGAATAAATATTGCCGGCCGGCATATAACAGGAGCCCTTCCTCCTCAGAGCGAACACGCCCCAGACGCGTTTCGTTATAGGTTAACGTTGTCAATGGGGATGGGCTCTGCAGTGAGTCACCGCTAGATAAACACAAGCCTCGTCCTGGCCACCGGAACCGGAAAGGCCGAAAACGCCATTTTGAGTATGGGCGTGAAGTGTTTAATATTAAGGCAGTAGTCTGGAACAAGGACAAGCCTATATCTGTTAAATAGTCATACATACAGACCAGATCCAGAACCTGCCAGAGATCATATTGGTATAAACCAAAAAGCATATAAATAAACACATAAATAAATACAAACATGGACCAAAAATGTGAATATAAATATCGGTTGAAAACCGAAATAATAAATGCTTCCCCTAGTGGGGATCCGTGAGAAAGATGTCCCAAAAAAATAAAAAGTCCATATAAATGAACTCTTAGTGATAAAAATGTGACTGTGAGTTGAGCCACAGGATATCACAGTATAAATGTGTGGCCAGTGATAATCATATAATTAATATTTGCAAACAAAGTGAATTGTGCCAATTAATAAATGAATATATAACTTAATATAAAAAATATATACAAATATAATTCAAAAGTATTAAAAATATATATAAATTAAAAATTGTGTGTAAATTAATGGGATATACAAAAAACTATATGAATTAGAAAAAATATATATACCCATCCCGGTGAACCAGGCCAAGGCTTTTACAACCAGTGGATTATTATGCGTTATCAATAAAAAGCATTTACATCGGTATCAATGTTTAACCCATAGGGTTTATAACATTTTAACCGATGAATCCATGACATTTCACACTTAGAGATTTCTCTAACCAAGGAACTACCTCTCCAGTGAGCCTTAAATTTATCAATGCCTAGAAACAATGTTTTGGATGGATCCTTATTGTGTTTCAAGAGATAGTGCTTGGATACCGAATGTTTATCAAAACCTGTAAGTATATTCGTGATGTGCTCATTCAATCGGACCTGTAATGGTCGCTTAGTCCTGCCTACGTATTGAAGACCACACGGACATTGGAGCAAATAAATTACCCCAGTGGTTGCACAGGTTATGAATGGTTTAATACAATGTTCTACCCCAGTCACGGTGGAGACAAAGGTCGTAGTGCATCTATTTCTAATGCAGTTAGTAGAACATACCCGGCACCGTCTGCACTGATAGTATCCAGTTAATTGGGCAAAAAAAGTTAATTTGTCATGAGGTGGATTTAAAACGTTGGGTGCTATACGGTTCCTAAGGGATGGGGCACCCTTAAAGATGACCCTAGGCTTATCAGGCAAGAGATCCCTAAGTATAGGGTCATTCCTAACCAAATGCCAATGTTTACCTATCAGCTGCTTAACACTTCCATGTTGAACTGAATAGGGTGTAATGAAAGGTACCCCGACAGGGTAAAGGTTGCGTTCGCCAGGTGGTTTCTCTTTCAAAAGATCAGATCTGACAGTGGAGCTAACACATTCCAGAGTCTCAATAAGGAAATCCTTATCATAGCCTTTTTCTAGGAACCTGCCTGTCAGAACACTGGCTTGTTCAAAAAACTCTAAAGGGTCCGAGCAGTTCCTACGAAGCCTTAAGTATTGGCTCTTAGGGACGGCTTTAAGCCACTGATTGTGGTGGCAACTCTTCAGGGGTATGAACGAGTTACGATCTGTAACCTTAAAGAAGGTCGAGGTATTCATCACCTCTAATACGTATATTAAGATCGAGGTAGTGTATCTCAGTTTGACTCACCTCGAATTTCAATTGTATACCCCGTTGGTTAAGATTTAAATCGCTTATAAATTTCTCCAATCCTTCAAGGGGGCCGTCCCATAGGAGGAGGATGTCGTCAATGTACCTAGCCCAAAGGGTCAATTCGGGCACTTCAGCACTATAGACGACATCCTCCTCCCATTTAGCCATAAAGAGAACTAAGATTAAAAATACCCTGTCCTAATTTCACATTTTTGGCCGCTTTGGTAGCTCTACTCTGCCTCCCCCCTCTGGTTCCTCTCCTCTTTCGCCTAATCTTTTTAGGCCTTGAGGTGGTTTGTGAAAACCCCAACTAGACGAATCACCTGAGGACTGGGGACCAGGAGGGTTGAGAGGTAAAGGATAGCTCATGCTACCATGAGGCTGAGAAGGAGGTGGCTGGGTAGGGTCATAGACCCAATTAGCGTCCAGGCCCTCCTTGTCGATCAGAGGGAAACGCGTCTGGGACGTAGGCGTGCAGTGACGTCACCGCGTTCGCGCTGAGGAGGAAGGGCTCCTGTTATATGCCGGCCGGCAATATTTATTCTCTGCTAACTTTATACGACCTGTGTAAGTGGCTTTTTTACTTTTTTTTTTTTTTTTAATAAAATGCATTGGTAATGCACTATGTGCGGTCTTATTTTTTCTTTTATGGCCGACTATTGCTCGCTTGCTTGTACAATTGATGCATAATCCACTGTGATCATCTGGCGAGGATCCTGCGATATACCAGCTCCATAGCAAGCCGTGTGATTGATTTCTGGGATATGCTTTCGGATTCTATAGGCTTCTTTACAGCTTATGTGTGGTAAGCTCCTGTCCATGTGGTGGCAGCTCACTGTTGTCTGAAATACACCGGGGTGTTATCTGCATCACAGAATCTTATTGATTGGACTTTTTATATTTGGACATTATCACAGTTTTTAACCGATGTTGGCGCAATTTTTTCTTATATATCCACTTGTGTTTGTTTACGTGATTGCTGACTTCTGCACATTTATTTGTTTATTTTTATTTACATTTTTTGGGCTAGCGCAATTTTTTCTTTTTATGAAAATGTGGAATAGGCTCCCTTAAGAGCTGGTTCTGTCCAAATCAGTAGGTTTCTTTAAAAAAAGGCCTGCATTATTTCCTAAATGTACATAATATAATTGGATACTGACATTTATAGGTAAGGTTGATCCAGGGAACATCCAATTGCCTCTTGGGGAATCTGGAAGAATTTTTCCCCCTGCTGGAGCATATTGGATCTTGCTTTGCTGTTTTTTTTGTTTGCCTTCCTCTGGATCAACTGCATATGGAATTGTTATATGGATTGTAAAAAAAAAAAAAAATGTTGTTTTCCCTTTTTATTGGTGTAACTAGATGGACTTGTGCATTTTTTTCAACCGGACTAACCCTTAGTTAATCCTAATCAGCACGTTGGTCAGTGCTGCTAGATTGATGGGTTAGGAATCTGCTATACTTGGACCAGGTTGCTCCCTTCTTGATTAACTCTAGGGATACACATCTAAATTCTGCCTATGAAGTCAAAATGGTAGAGTGGACCTTAAGATTAATAGGTGGATCTATCTGCTAAATATGCTCTTTGGATTGTAAGGAATACTGCTTTCAAAGTTACTGTCAATGTTTTTGTCCACACTGAGAAGCTTGATCTAGCGGAAATGGAGAATGAAGCAATTAAGTCCAACACTGTTTGTAATCCCAAAGGAGAAATGTACGATCCTCTTGAAGTTTCTCACACAAGCTTTTAAGAATTGATTCAGAAGCTTATGAGACATCCATCATGTCCCAGAAAGTGCAGATAGGGTCAAGACTTCAACATTGAAAGTGCGGACACCCAAACTCATGTCAAGTCCTGCCCGATTTTCAAAAATATGAGGCAGGATTGCTAACACAGGTGGTAGAATGGGCGAAAATCCCAAAATGAAAAAAAGGGTAAATATAGAACACGGGATGGGCAATACACAATTAGGAAGGGACATTTGGTTACCCCCATAACATAGGTCACTAAGGGCCAATACACACACACTTGCATGGACAGTATTAAAAATGTGGGATAATGTGCATAAGAAAAGTAAATGGAAATATAATTCACCACTGATAGCACTAAAGGAAAATTATTATTTTGCACCTGGACAAAAAAATATTGGGAGGGAATTGGATAAAAAAAAGAAAATGTACAACTACGGGATATAATGCAAGGGGGAAAAATATGTACTCTACAAGTATTAAAAACCAAAAAAAGATTTGATGGATATAAATGAATGGCGGTACTTCAAGCTTAAACATTTTGTCGAGGCGCTTCCCCACCCGTTAAGAGGTGGAGAGAATTTAACATCATTCGAGCACCTATGTAATATGGAAAAAACTTGAGGGAATATATCCCGAATATATAGAGTTCTGAGGGATGTGGAGGTGCCGACATTCATTAAAAACTGGGGAAACGTGGAAGGAACCAAGAAGTGGGAAAAATCCTGAAACTTGTGCATGGATCAACAGTAAACAACAAGATGATGGAAATGAACTACAAATGCATATCTAGGTGGTATAGAACTCCCGACACACTGGGGAAGTACCAGATGGGGCAGACAATGGAGTGTTGGCGGAGGTGTGGGAACTATGGCCCACATATGGTGGAGATGTCCCAAGATAGTGACCTATTGGAAGGAAGTACTAACCTATATCAATGATATCACCAAGATAGTCCTACCAGAGGAACCTTGGACATGTTTATTTCATGGAGTTGATATCCGGATAAAGGAATATAAAAATCCAATAATAATGCCGCAAAAAGTTTGATTCGGAAAAATTGGAAAGAAGTCCAAAGATAGGTAAATGGTTTAATAAAATAGAAGAGATACGTAATATGGAATATCTAAGACATTGCTATAAAGATACAAGAGAGGGGTTCTTAGAGAGGTGGGAAGAATGGAAAAAAATGTAAGTTAACAAAGAAATATGGTGAAATTAAAGGAGTTGTGAATAAAAAAAAAATATGCTGAAATGACTGTTTACAGGGTATAGAGACATAATAGTTAACTGATTCCTTTTAAAAATGATTAAAAATAGATGAAAAATCAATCATATAATGTGCCTGCAGTTTCTAGTTTCGTTTTTGCATGTTGTTTCCTGCCTGTGCTGTACAGAGACACAGAGCCAATACAGGGCAGTGATGGTTTGGAAAACGAAACTGATAGGTGCTGAGGGGTTTTAGACACAAAGTAATCACACCTCCTTGATTAGTGACCACAGAGAGAAAGCTCACAGGACTGTGGTTATCAGGAAACAGACAACCAGGAAGTGTGGAGACCAGAGAAGAATTACAGCAACTTGAGAGCAAAAACGAACAATGAGGACATGAAAACAGCACTGCATTAAGGTAAAGGAAGCTATTAAGATAAAACAAATGTTTTCCTTTACAAACCCTTTAAGATTATGAAGCGAGGGGAGAGTAGATTCGTGAAAGAAGAGGGGAGGGAGTTATTAGAAATAGTTAGGGGTTAAATACGGTAAAGGTAATCTATTGTATTTGGGAGAGTAATGTCTGTTTTTAGTCTGTTATTTTGATGTCTATGTGCAATACAAAATCCAATAATAAAAAAAAGTCCTCCCTGAAGAAAATCCAGTTTACAGCAAGAGAGTGTCAAAATCCTTAGAACTTTCCAAAACTAGGAACTAATTCTGTACTCTAGTATATATGATGCGTGTTATAGATGTCCTAGATTTTAGTGTGCCTCAACAACCAAAGATGTGCAGTTTAGGCATGTTAAGCTGGGTATACATGTATTGAAATTTGTTCGCTTACATATTTCGATAAGTACGTTGCCCTGTCTGTTCAACAGAAGCTGGTTGTTAAAATGCCATCTGTCAAACAGTCCTGCTGGAAAATCAGCAGAATCCTGCTAGTTGAATTAAAAAAACTGCACGTATATACCCTGCTTTAATCTTTACCTTTCAGTGTCCAGGCTGCTAGATGCAATCTGACTGGGATGAAATGTAGCATTTGGCCCTAAGGTTCTGAACTTCAGGTAGAAAAATGTGAGGTTCCAAGGCCAGGGATGTCTGCTAATTTGACTAGAAGAGCTGAATTAAAGCAAAGAACATAGGGGCTGATATAATAAAGGCAAATAGACTGATCTATCTGGTCCCAAAGTGAATGTGTTTTTCAAAATGAAAAAAATGACCTAATCACGTACAAGGGAAAAAAATACATTTTTGTTTGCAAATGATTAGGTACAGGGAGTCGGCAGATCTTCACTTTATTCACTAAGTTCTGGGGCAAATTCTCTTGAAATGTGCAACTTCCCTTGCAAAGTGATCAGACAGCCAATCTCTACTACAATCACAAGTATATAACTTAAAATACATTTTACCTTTAGGGCCCATTGAGATAAGGTGTTGCTCTAAAGCAGGGGTCTCAAACTCAAATTACCTGAGGGCCACAAGACAAGTTTTCATATCCCATGGGGGGCCGCATGCAAACTTTCAAACTTCAAAAACAACAGTACTGGTGTCAGCGAACGTATTATTAACCCCCAGCACTGGTGTCAGCGGACGCATTATTACCACCAGCACTGGTGTCAGTGGACACCGACCACTACACTGCACACTGACCACTACCCTACACACAGACCACTACCCTACACACCGACCACTGACCACTACACACTGACCACTACACACTGACCACTACACACTGACCACTACATGCTGACCACATACCATCAGGGCACAGCACATTAGGTCACAGAGCCCAGCACATCAGGGTACAGGGCACAGCGGCACATCAGGGTACAGGGCACAGCGCACATCAGGGTACAGAGCCCAGCACATCAGAGCACAGCACAACAGTCCACATCAGGGTACGGGGCATGGCAAGGCACATCAGGACAGGGCACATGGCACATCAGGACAGGGCACATGGCACATCAGGGTACAGGACACAGCACATTGGGGTACAGAGCCCAGCACATCAGGGCACATGGAGCACAATCAGGGCACAGGAGGGCACAATCGGGGTACATGGGGAACATCAGGGTACATTGGGCACATGAGAGAACACTCAGGTTACATGAGGGAAAAAGGGGGCACAATCAGGGTACATGGGGCACATCAGGGAACATGGAGCACAATCAGGGCACATTAAGGCACATCAGGGCACAATCAGGGTACATGGGGCACAATCGGGGCACATCAGGGTACATGGAGCAAAATGAGGGCACATGGAGCACATCAGGGTACATGGGCACATGAGGGTACAATCGGGGTACATGGGGAACATGAGGGCACGCTCAGGGTACATGGGGCACATCAGGGCACAATCAAGGGTACATGAGGGCACAATCGGGGAAAATGAGGGCACAGGTCAGCATTAACTTGTATACAGCGTTTTTTTCACATGCAGGGTAAAGCAGGAATCGTCTGTAATAAGTTCACTTCTCTGTCATGTCACGCTGCGGCTGCTCCCCGCCCCCCCCCTCTCTTCTCGTCCTTCCCAGGTGATATTACAAGCAAATGGGGATGGATGGACGAAAGGAGAGGAGGGGGCCGCCGGGGGGCGGGGAGCAGCCGCAGCGTGATATGACAGAGAAGTGAACTTATTCAGAGTATACAGATGCTTCCTGCGCTACTCTGCGTGTGAAGAAAATCTACTCCCCCCACTTCGGCGGCACCCCCCCGCCCTGCCTGCGGGCCATTTATAAACGGTCCATGGGCCGGTACTTTGAGACCCCTGCTCTAAAGCATAATGCATCACCCCAAATCCTTAAATATGCCCCCCTTAATATGCCCCTTAAAGCTTTATTTTGTATTGTGGATGAGGAGGATGAAATAAAACAGTGTATAACTTACCTTAATATACTGTATGGTCCTGTGGGCTTCCATGCCAGTTTTTGGTATAATGACTGGTTCCTAGAAGCCACTCTTCTGTCAGTGTCTAAATGGTTTTGTAGCTGCCTATTGCCACAGCTTATTCTGCATCATACGTGATGATACGAGCACTGAAGAGGACTAGAGCTGTTGTGGGACTGCGCATTTGGGTAAGTGATCCTTTGTCTTATCTTATAAGTCACTGTTCTGTGGTTTGAGCATTGCAGTAGCATGTTAAAACATGCATTACCACAATGTAAAGATGGAAATGGGCACTTTCAATTAATCTCCAGTCAAAACTTTTGCATTACACTGAGTGAAAGGGTTAGCGCTACTGTTTAATAATGTAAAAACACTGCTCCAGGTCACCCCCTTATCCATGCAAATAGGTGCAGATCCAGTTTGCCACCATAGATCTACTGTCGGCATCCATACTTGAAGAATCACTTGCTTCATTTGGCCAAGTGGCCATTGTTTTTGTGGCAGGAAGTGACAGAAATGTACCTGCAACTACAGCTCAATTCCCTCCTGAACACATTCAGTGTTAATGGAGGAATCCCTCCTGCAGAGCTATTGTGTTCTGATGGGTGGGCATGGGGAGCTTTCCCGGCTGGGAGAACACTTTGATTTGTGCTAGTGGCTATAGCCGCTGGCAATAATCACATGCCAAAATTCTGACATGCTGGTTGTACCCAAGTCGATTAATGCATCTATGGTCGGCTTTACAGTCAGTCACAGCAAAAGGAATAGAGGAGTCTCCCAAAGGAGGACACCTGTAAAGTGAGAACTGTCTGAGGAGTGAATCCTTCTCACTTTAAAAAGATATTCTCTCAGGCCCGTTGCTACAGGACAGGCAAAGCAAACAATTGCTTGGGGCAGCAGCAGCAGAGAGAGAGCAGCAGCACTCACCGCTGACTCTGAGTCCCCCCTTGACCTCCAGTCCAGTCAGTGATCTTTCCGCGGAGTCAGCTCGGCGGGTGGCGGCATTCTGCCATGCCAGACCAGTGCCTTAGATCCACGATTCGGCTCAGCCAGCTATTTCCTTCCCGAGGACCTCCACTGCAGCCCAGGGCCTGCAAATTTCCGGAGGTGACCTCCTCCAGGCTCCTCCTCCTCCCGCCCGAGCGGCCCGGCCGACTGTCTGCCTGGACCAGGGAACCAGGAAGAGAGGCTGAAGTTTGCCCCACCAGACCAGACTGAATGACAGAGAGTCCAGATAAAAAGGTGAGCAAAGCAAATGAAAAACAGTAGCGGGCACACTGGCAGCATTTGATGGGGCACAGTAGCGACAATTGATAGGCACAATGGCAGCATTTGATGGGGCACAGTAGCGGGAATTGATTGTCACACTGGCAGCATCTGATGGGGCACAGTAGCAACAATTGATGGGCACACTGGCAGCATTTGATGGGGCACAGTAGCGAGAATTGATTGGCACACCGGCAGCATCTGATAGGGCACAGTAGCTACAATTGGTGGGCACACTGGCACACTGGGGGGCCTACATGTCCATTTTGCTTGGGGCCACCTAATTCCTTTAAACGGCCCTGTATTCTCTCACCTCCTTTTGTGGCTAGAAATAGACTGTAACTGTGCATATGCAATGCATTAAAACTCAACTCCAGGTATGATCTCTACAGCATACATACATTGGTCCAGCTTGGAGTATGCATATGTCAAACCTTAGACGCTGCTGGGGAAACTGACAATCATTGTAGACGTCAATGCTACTATATGCAATCTTCTGGGTCCTATGTGAGTGGGTTTCCCACACCACACTGATCATGCATGTCAATGACACTCCACAACGTTCTACAGTGTCGGATCTGCTTAGTGGTCTGTTCTTCCACCCAGTTAGTTCTATTATACTTTTTTAGAATAGAATATTTTTTAATTTACTATTCCTGGAACATCTCCATAGAAGGCTTCAGCATGTTGGTGGGCCCCAAAGGACTGTTTTTTTTTTTTTAATTACTTTTCCCTAGGAGCCCATTCCTATGCACAGAGCACATTAGGGGGGGAATTGTATACAAATGAATATTGTGGCCTTAAAGTGTTAAGGCTTGCATAGATGGGAAATTGCAGCTTAGGTTCCGGAGTATTTAGTTCCTTCTAACATCTTTCTAACCTGTATTTGGCCTCATTCAAGGCTGCTTTTGCATTCCCATTTACATATTGTATTCATGCATTTTTGATTTTAGAGCAGCATTTCTTGTCTGAGTTGTCTAAGTTGTGAGTTTCAAGCTGAATTCACGTTTGTGTTTTTACCTAATACATTTACCATTGCAATTAGTAGAAACAACAAAATGCTAAGGGGTGTATTCAGGCTCAGAGGTCCCAAAGCTATCAGTAATTTCAAGATTAACTTTTAGGTCTCTAGTTAGTATTCAGAAACTAGAGTCATAATCTGAAAAATGTGCTAAGTCGATCAGCTCTTGGGCTTCCAATGTTGCCGCAGAACACTGTAGCACAATGTAACCACAATGCTTTCTGGTGTCCTTTTATGAAGCAGTGAAATCTATTCACTGCTTCGTTCTCCGGCATTCACGGAGGAGATTTTTCTCCTCTGTGTGCCGGTTTATGAAGCGGAGAAGATCGCTTCACCCTTGGAGGAGTGAAGTGATCTTCCAACGCTTCAAACAGTGGAGAACGGCCCCTGATACTGGAATCTCGTGAGACTTCACGAGATTACAGTACCAGAAATTCACAGAAATACGGAGATGTCAGTTTATTGAGCAGTGATAAATTATCACTGCTCAGTACACTGACAGACGGCGTGGTTATTGCATTTAAAATAACGAGTCCCCCTACATAATATATATATGTATACACACACACACTATATATATATACATGTATATGCACACACATTATATATATGAACATGTACACATTATATGTATGTATGTATATATATGTATACACATAAATATTACAGGGGGACATGATTACAGTGTTGGGGGGGTCAGAACGAGGTAGAAGGAAGTTAAAAATCTTCCTCCTTCCTCCTCAGAACCCCCGGGATTCGCTCTTCACTCCCCCTTCACCAGCTCTGAGATGGTGAATCGGGGCATGTGAATTCTGACACAGATCGCCAGTGAAGCTCTCAGATCACAGCTTCATAAACTGGCCGTTTCTGTGTCAGTCTATGAGACTTCACTGTGTGTAGAGATAATTGGCGGGAGAACAAATTCAAACACTTCTCCCCCCGATTATCTCTGTTTCATAAACTGTTTATGGGCTGTGATCAGTGGTGATCCCTGGGATCACCGCTGTTCACTGCTTCATAAACGGACACCTCTGTATGCTAAAGTGGCTGACTTGTATCAGGATCTTCTCTGCCTTAAACAATAAAGCTCTGCCATAGCAATGCGCTGTGCTTCGTCCAGAACAATTGCAGGCTGAATTGTCCAAATCCATTCAGCAGGCTTATAGGGCAAAGGGCTTAACTCCTCCAGAAACGGTGACGGCATACTTCACCAGGGGCATAGCAGCCCTGTGGGCAGCAGTCCAGGATGTGGCTCTAGATGTCGTCTGCAATGCGGCCTTGTGTGCCTCCATTAATTCCCTTTTTGTCACAGCATTGCATAGAACCTGCTTTTCTATCTTCTGTGAACTGTGGTTTAAGATCTCTTGTTGGGTGACGGGACTAATTAAATTTATTTTTGATCAGTATACCCACCCCTGTGGTTTGGCTAGTTATTTCCCACACGTAGTCTGCCATAGAGTCTGTCAGGAAATGGAAAATGTATTATCAAATACTACCGTATTTTTCCTTTCCTGATGGACTTCATGGCAGATAGAGTCCCCACCCATCGTAGTCCCAAATTTTGGGATTTCCTCTAACTTTGTTTTGGTGACCATATTTACCAGTACAAATACAGGGCCAATCTCTCCAATGGAAATTCAAACAATCATTTTGACATTAATACATGTATTTTTATTTAAAGTGTGCCTCTACGCAATTTTTTTACATTTTTTGATAGGGTAGGAAGGGTGAGACCTCATGTGTACACAGCATCTCCCCGCAGGGATGTAACCCCTAAGAAGGGGGCGAGCACGCTAATCCCCAGCCAGAACGGCTTGGATGATGGAGGCATGCTTACTGAGGAAAAACAGGAAGTGAGAAATTCAGACAAAGAAAAAAAACATTTAGAAGGGAAATCAACAATGCACTAGCTTAAAGGAACCTATTTAGAAAATAAAAAAACAACCCTTTTAATAACCCTTCTTCTCTCCAAAATAGTTAAACAAACTCACCAGTAGGTAATAACCTCTTTTCATAAAGCAGGTCTATTGCTCATATCACGTTAACTTTACCTTATATGCTTAAATCATTGATGCCCAATGCTCATCTTAGATAGAGGAGGAAAAACCCAAAGAAGAGGAAACCAACGTAGCGTAAAACCATTTATGAAGATATAATAAAATAACAATCACACACAAGATTAAGTGCTATCCCAGCCCTGAGGAAACTCTTGATTGATCATATAGGAGGCATTGCATTACTAACCTCAATGACTGTGCCAATCACTCCAAATGTAATGATGTCAAAGTGCAAAGCCCTGCCATTACTTCTCTGTGGTAGCTGTCAATACAGGTTTACTTCAATCAAATTGAGAGAATTATGTAGGCTGCCATTGCTGAGTTCCCTTTAAAAAATGCATGTTGACTTTCTTAACACTTTGAGACACTGCTCTAGAGCACGCATGCTGATCAGCTAGGTCACAGTGAAGTCACAGCTGGTCTTCTGCATCGGGGTTTTTGGGTCAGCTCTGCTGAACATACTAAAGCCACTGGAGTAATATGACAGCCAGAGAACTTGTATTTTTTGAAGACGAGGTCAGCAATTGCAGCCTCCATAATTGACATAGTACAGTTTATTTTAACCACTTGCCTACTGTGCACCTACACCCCCTTCCTGCCCAGACAAAATTTAAGCTTCCGGCACTGCATCGCTTTAACTGACAATTGCGCGGTCGTGTGACGTGGCTCCCTAACAAAATTGGCGTCCTTTTTTTCCCACAAATAGAGCTTTCTTTTGCTGGTATTTGATCACCTCTGCGGTTTTTATTTTTTGCGCTATAAACAAAAATAGAGCGTAAATAAAAAAAAAAAATGCAATATCTTTTACTTTTTGCTGTAATAAATAAGCCAAAAAATATATAAAAAAAAATTTTTTTTCCTCAGTTTAGGCCGTTACGTATTCTTCTACATATTTTTGGTAAAAAATGCAATAAGCGTTTATCGATTGGTTTGAGCAAAATTTATAGTGTTTACAAAATAGGGGATAGTTTATGGCATTTTTTTTATTTATTTTTTTACTATTAATGGCGGCGATCTGCGATTTTTTTTATTGGGACTGTGACGTTATGGCGGACACTTCGGACACTTTTCTGAAATTTTTGGGACCATTTACATTTATACAGTGAACAATGCTATAAATATGCATTGATTACTGTATAAATGTGACTGGCAGTGAAGGGGTTAACCACTAGGGGGCGGGGAAGGGGTTAAATGTGTGTCCTATGAGTGTTCTAACTGTGGGGGAAGGGGGGGTGACTGGGGGAGGTGACCGATTGTGTCCCTATGTACAAGGGACACAATCAATCTCCTCTCTCCCTGACAGGACGTGGAGCTCTGTGTTTACATACAGAGCTCCACGTCCCCGCTCAGTTACTGAGCAATCGCGTGTGCCCGGCGGCGATCGTTGCCGCCGGGCACTCGCACGGGATCCCAGCAGAGCGGCGGGTGCGCGCACGCCCGCCCGCTGCTTTAAAAGGACATCACGTCATATGACGTGATGTCAGGATAATGGAGTCCTCCGCCCGCCGTCATTTGACGGTGGGCAGAGGACAAGTGGTTAAAATTGCTGGGAAACAGCAGTTGAGCTGTGTTGTGTTTTGTAATAAATTAGTCTTTACATCAGCTTGTGTGAGATGGTGTTTGTCTGCCAGTCTTAATACATACTAGCATATTTAAAGACAGACCTGACATAACACAAGCAGAATAATTACACATTGCCAGTTTAGAGCAATTCTCCTGAGCTTATGTAGAAATTGTATTATGTTCTACCAGAAACAGAACAGCAATGCTATCACATAATAGAGACAGGGCTCAAAATTTCAAGTCCTGAGCTACTAGCCAGGCCTCAAGAGTTACTCGCCACCAGTTTCCCCACCTAATTCATACACTGCCCTATGCCTAATTGCACCCATAAACACGCCCTTGTAGATTATCTCATGGAATGACACTGTTAAATGTTTTATGCAGAATCAAGTTACAAAATTAAATATTGCCAACAACAACTTTAACAAAATGGGACAGGGCACTGGGGGAAGACCAGAGGGACAGGGCACTGGGGGCAGACCAGAGGGACAGGGCACTAGAACTGGGTCTCTTCTCCATTCTCTTGCTGTCTCCTCTGCAACTCCCATCCATCCTCTATCTCTCCTATTCATCTCATCATCCCTGTGTGCGGCTCCACGATTGCATGTCCCCACTTCCCCCTTTTATTCAGGCTGGCAGTGAGGAGAGGAGCTGCAGAACAGCGGGAGGGAGTACAATCCAGCACTGAGATCCACACAACTGCACAGCCATTGACACCATAGCACAGAGCACACTGACACTGCACAGCACACATTGAGACCAGTCTGTTCACAGTGCTCAGGCTGAACTGTTGGACACTTACATAGAGCACAAGGAGAAGAAAACTGCACAAACTGGAAGGCTGCCGCTCTCATGTCAGGGCAACTTTCAGTATTGCTCTGCCTGTGCATGGCTCACCAGACTACTTTTCCCGAACATGCACCTTTTCTCTTCGGCTGCCAATCTCATCGGGACTCTAAGTGTAGGCACAGATTGGAGGGAGATTCAGCAGGTCATGCAGCCCTGTCATCACTCGCCCCCAGCTTAAATCCACTCGCCAAATGCTAGTAGGCGAGTGGAAATTTTGAGGGCTGATAATGAGGTACACAATCCATTGGTAATATTGAGGATTCCTGTCAGTGGGGCGTATCAAAGCTTAAAGGGGTTGTTTGTTTCTCTTTCATTCATGGACAGACACAGCTTTAATCTTTACAAAGTGGGTATTGGCCTTCATTCAGGAGTGACTAGGCAGAATGTGCTAACAACATCAAAGCTGAACAGCCCCACTATATCCCCTACTGGCTATATCCCCTCAGCCTGCACTCAGCAGCTCAGTTTTTTTCTGCCTAGCAAAGGAGAAGACATGGCTCCCTTCGGGCCCATGGACCTGGAGATTTATTCCAAATTGAATTTTATTATTTATTTTATTTTAATTTTGATTGTTCCTGTGATCTACGATCAACTGCAGACGGGTGATGGGCTGGATCCCAGATCCTTGTAGTCTCCCGAGTTTTGGCCATCGAGCGTGTGCTGACCGTAGCTATGCGCTGGGTCGTCCACAACATGCCTGTCACTCTACGGGCGGCCGGTGCAGCTACACGCTCCAGAGCTAGCATATGAATTGTCGCCACTGTGCCCATTGTCACCATTGTGCATCAATTGTCACCACTGTGCCATGCCAAACGCAGCCACTGTGCCATGAATTGTCACCACTGTGCCCATTGTCACCATTGTGCATCAATTGTCACCGCTGTGCCATGCCAAACACAGCCACTGTGCCATCAATTGTTTCCACTGTGCTCAGCGATTGTCACCAATGTGGCCAGCAATTGTCACCATTATGCCATGCCATCAAACGCAGCCACTGTGCCATCAATTGTCACCACTGTGCCATCAATTGTCGCCACTGTGCCATGCCATCAAACGCAGCCACTGTGCCATCAATTGTCGCCACTGTGCCCAGCACCTCTGTTCCCCACAGTATCCCCCCCGCACCTCTGTTCCCCACAGTATCCCCCCCCGCACCTCTGTTCCCCACAGTATCCCCCCCCCGCACCTCTGTTCCCCACAGTATCCCCCCCGCACCTCTGTTCCCCACAGTATCCCCCCCGCACCTCTGTTCCCCACAGTATCCCCCCCACACCTCTGTTCCCCACAGTATCCCCCCCCGCCCACACACAAATCAGTTCCTCTCTGTACCCCCCCCCCACACACACAAATTAGTTCCTCTCTGTACCCCCCCCCCCCCCACACACACACAAATCAGTTCCTCTCTGTACCCCACACACACACAAATCAGTTTCTCTCTGTACCCCCCCCCACACACACACACACACAAATCAGTTGCTCTCTGTAACCACCCCCCCATTTGTTCCCCTGTGTACACAATGCAATGCAGACAGCAAATTGGAAGTTTTGTTTAATTCAGCTGAGCATTCTGCCTGTTTTTCACTAGCTGAGCCAGTGGCGGTGGTGGACTCACCTAGAGGAGAGCGACGCTGCTCCCACAACAGGTCTCTGACCGTGACGATCCAGGAGGACGATCCAGGAGGGGAAATCGCGGCAAGCCCAGGCAGGATTACATGCAGCCAGTGCTCCCAGTTCCATCTCACCCGCCCCAGCTGACTCCATGTTAATGCAGCACTTCTGGGCTGCTCCTTGTCCTGGCTCTCCCCCCGCTCTAATACTGCTAGGGCAGCACTGCAGGCTGGTCCCGGAAAAAGCAAGCTGGCAGAACGGGGGGCGGAGAGAGACAACTGTTTTTGCACAGAGCGGCGCGCTGGGATGATTAAAAATGTAACAAAGAGAGTGGTGAGGGAAAGGGAGGGGTGGACTGGGGAAGTAGAAGGGATAAGAAAAAACAGAGGGAATGCACTCACATGGGCCACATCCGTATATGAAGTCAAAAAAATGAAAAACAATATCTATGGAGAGGTATTGAAGGTCGGACTATCAAGGCCAAGGAAGTCGTTTAAAAATATAATTTTTAGTATAGTCATTGAATAAAACAAATTAAATGCATGGTAACATATACATAAAAATAACAATAATACATATATACAGGTGAACCACTCTATATACAAAATCCCTAAAGTCGCCGACGCACGTTTCGCCGTGGGGCTTCTTCAGGACGGATGTTTAAGGATTTTGTAAGAAGATGTATAAAAATAGTTGTATGGCCGATGACTCTGCAACCAATGCAAACCAGGGCACACACCACAATCGGATATTCGATAGTATGTAAAATACTGGGTTCAGAAAAGTCCTCAGAACTTGTTATAGATCTGTTAATTGACAATAAAGTCAAGATAAGGGTATTTCTAAGATTCATACAAAAAATATGATGCTATTGGCAGCCTCCATTCCGTGATATAAGACCATAGAGCCAACTGGGACACGTAGCCAGAAAATATATTGAGCTTAAGGTTCTCGAGGTGTATCAAGCAACCAATCAGCGCATGGATTTTAAGACTTCCGCAGATGTACACCCTGGGACACGGACGCCTTTACTAATCAACCCCCTGATTGGCTGGCTCATACTTGGAAGTCTTAAAATCCATGCGC
Source organism: Rana kukunoris (assembly GCA_029574335.1). Taxonomy (NCBI): domain Eukaryota; kingdom Metazoa; phylum Chordata; class Amphibia; order Anura; family Ranidae; genus Rana; species Rana kukunoris. The sequence goes on from JAJQKJ010002136.1 coordinate 60,995, forward strand.
TGATTGGTTGCTTGATACACCTAGAGAACCTTAAGCTCAATATATTTTCTGGCTACGTGTCCCAGTTGGCTCTATGGTCTTATATCACGGAATGGAGGCTGCCAATAGCATCATATTTTTTGTATGAATCTTAGAAATACCCTTATCTTGACTTTATTGTCAATTAACAGATCTATAACAAGTTCTGAGGACTTTTCTGAACCCAGTATTTTACATACTATCGAATATCCGATTGTGGTGTGTGCCCTGGTTTGCATTGGTTGCAGAGTCATCGGCCATACAACTATTTTTATACATCTTCTTACAAAATCCTTAAACATCCGTCCTGAAGAAGCCCCACGGCGAAACGTGCGTCGGCGACTTTAGGGATTTTGTATATAGAGTGGTTCACCTGTATATATGCATTATTGTTATTTTTATGTATATGTTACCATGCATTTAATTTGTTTTATTCAATGACTATATTAAAAATTATATTTTTAAACTACTTCCTTGGCCTCGATAGTCCGACCTTCAATACCTCTCCATAGATATTGTTTTTCATTTTTTTGGTGCTGGGATGATTGTCTTTACAGCCGCATTTTCTCGCCCCCCTTGCCTGGCACAATAAGACGCCTATTCTGCAGGTAGCAAAGAAAATTATTATTTTTTTAATCAGGATGGTGTTACCCCTCTAAGGGTGTCACCTGGGTGTGGACCACCCCCCCCTAGCAACGCCTCTGGAGAAGACAATCCTTCAGCTAGGGATTATACCTTTTATTTCCATGTCCATCGCACATATTCCAGAATCGACCACATCTTCATAGGGACCCCACTATTGCAATATGTAGTTTTAGTCAGAATACTTACAACGCCATGGTCAGACCATTTGCCAGTCAGGCTTTCTATTTCTAATTTGTGGAAAAAACCTTTTCCATCTCCGTGGAGACTGAATGCAACGCTATCAAATGACCCGATAATGGTAGCAGAAATTGAGAAGGAGATACCCCTTTTCTTTATGGAATATTTGCAAGAAACAACTTCCCCTGTAATAAATTGGGCAACACATAAAGCCACTATTAGAGATAAATTACTTCAATTAGCAGAGCCCCTAGGAAAGATGGGACTGGAAAACCAATGAAATGAAAGTAGAAAAAAAGTTTAATTAGAAATATAGGGCCAGATTCACAGAGCGATTACGCCGGCGTTACAGGAGATGCGCGGCGTAAGTCTAAATTTGCGCATGCGTTTCGATGCGCCACATCCCCAAAACGAGATACGCAAGAAATCTACTTTTTTTTGACCCGATTAATTTCGATAGACAGGCGCATCCGTCTTCGCAAAACTGCGCTAGACACATCATTGATTTTCTATTCAAATATGCAAATGAGGGAGTTACGGGGATCCACAAAAGAACGTTGGTGCAGCGCAGGCTACGCGCTGTGCGCAACAGCTGCATGTTCTGTCTAAAATTAGACCATATAAAAGGTGGCATGGGCGTCCGCTGAACTTTTTCCAGGGGGGGGGCATAATTTTTTTGGTCACCTATGCTCAGCTTCTTTCACAATGTCTTGAAGGGGCTTAGTCATTATGACATAAAGCGCAGGCATGTGCCCATGATATGCAGCCTCACTGTGCTGATCAAATGTACAATACAGAGGGTGTACAGTATGTGTATATAAAAGGGGTGGATGGTATTGGTATATAGAGGAAGCTCTATATACAGGACAGATGATGTATATCTGCAGTCAGTGATGATGGAGGAATACAGGAAGGAAGATGGGTGTATATGGCTGTATACAGGACAGGACAGATGATATGATCTTTCCTATATCTGGCACCCCCCTTCACTGATCATACCTGTATGCACTCAGCTGCCCCCCTCATCTGTATATATGTCAGCCCCCCCCCCTGTACACAAACAGCCACCTCCCTTCACTTGTACTCACAGCCCCCACTTGTAAGGTCACAGTGGTCTTCCTTCTCCCAAGTCCTTTTTCCACATGTCCATTTGAAAATACATTACAGGCAGCAAAGCAAACACGAGGGCGCACATACAAGTAGCGGCCAGAGGTGGCAGTAAAGAGTTCTGTAAGCTTCGTGATACTGATCTTGCAACAGCTGTGGAGCCCACTTACACAAACACAGGGAGAGTCAGTACAGCTACAGATGCAAGCATGGCAGACCCTTGCCGATTTTAAGGGGGGTCACTCACCCCCCCTTAACCCTATGAGCGGACGCCCATGAAAGGTGGTATAAAATTAGACAATCCGTCTACATGTCAGCTAAAGCAACACTGTTAGTGAGGAGCTGAGCAGTCACACTTGCTGCCCAACCAACTGTATGCCAACATGCCAGTGGCATCAATGCTCATAGCTTTACTACTGACTTTAGATGAGCAAAGAAGGAGGAGGGCACGGGAGAGGTTTTTTTTTTTTCAAACAAAAAATTCTTTGCTTTTTATAAAAAAAAATTACAAAAAAAATATACATATATACATCAATACATAACATACATACAAATTACAAACACAGTCTCACTATCTTTCAATAGCCCTTTAAAACCTTGATGGATATAATAATCTAATCTGATACAAGCCCCTCACTCTTCACTTGATATATCACACACGCATAGACATCTTTGGCATGAGTGATTCTGAGGTGTCTTGCATCTTCTGATTCACCCCTCATGCCATCCTGGAATTAACCACAACCCTGCAGGAGCCCAACACCAGCCCAACACATGACACCACCCATGACAGCTACATATACAATCCTAGCCCCATCCCCACAGATTTCGAACAGAACATGTATGGGGACAGCTGGCTGGTTGGTGAGTGACATGGGTGGCAGGCATGACTGTCCCCCTCCATGATGCTGAAATCACAAGGGGCACATGCACTACTAACATCCTCCTGTCTTATCCCTTCAGGGTGACTCTGCATATGCACTGGGACCCCATCTCATGACTCCTATACGGAACCCCCCATGGTATCCTGTTATATTCCCCAAACTTTGTATGCCAGATCATTGGTGCATGTTGCATGCTGCACAACTTCGCAGTAAGAAAGGGCCTGCAGATTGACATACGCGATGACCTGACCCCTGAACCAGACAATCCCCTCCTAACCGAGGATACCCCATCTTCTAAGGGAAGAGCAGCCAGGAGCCAGCTCACATTAGGCATCTTTGCACGTTAAACACACACATTAATCATGGCACAATGAGAATGCATGCATGCACACCACTGTGGACCCTAGCACAGACACATCACATCCTCATCACATTGGATTGGCACAAGCCCACCATGCAGGACTTGTAAGCAGCAACACCATGCCACGGCTCTAATTATGTCACTGTACATTCATACACCATTCACACGGACCTGGGGATCACTTCTCCACCACAAATGAGGGTGACACCCCTTTTCCGGCAGGAATGTCACCCCCACATTCCAAAATCATTCACAAACAGAACCCCAAAAAAACAAAATTGACCAGCAAAAATAAAAAATGCCCAGCAAAAATCTAATTTAAAAAAATTACAACAAAGAAAACACATAAAAGACAAAAATCACTCTGCAAAACAGTCCCCAAATATCTCAGACACGTCACAAACAAACAAACAAACGCTAAAAAACAACAGAACAAAAGCACCTTGCTATATAGGAAGGGATACAAAGGGATGTACTTTTGCAAAGGAAGTGCGTTTGTGTCTGTCTATTTATGCTATCTGCGTAGTTCACTAAGTTGCCCGGGTCCACTTCCAATTTCACTGATTGCGCCGTTCCCGAGTTGTGAGCATGCGCACAGAGGTGCTGACCATGGTCTGCTTCATGTGCGCATGCGCGAGCCGGCCGGCCGGCCCTTCATTTGCATGGGGTCACGGCTCATTTCAATGTAACATGCCCACGTCCTTCCCAATTTGAATTACTCCGCCTTACGCCTCTGAAATTACGTTGCACAGGCGCTAATTTCTGCGCAAATCAAACAAGAATATGGTGATTGCACCGCTACATTGCGGCAGTCTAACGTAAAGGAGGTGCGCTACGCCAGTCAAAAAATGCGCCGATGTACGTGAATCTGGCCCATAGTGTTCATTAAAAAAATATATAGTTGTACATGTATAAAACAATACAAATCCATATAGTGGGTTGATGGATGTGGATGCCTGTGAGCATAGCTCTCACAACTTGAACCAACGTTTCTGGCACCAGAGGCCTTCTTCAGGGATTTTATTCAAGTACATAGAGCCAGTCATCTAATGAGAAAAATATATATCATATTAGTTCAAAGAATTACATATAAAAATAAATGTAAATATAAAAATATTCTGTACATTATAGTGGAGATTAACAGAGCAACCATCAGCATGTAAGAAAAAGTGAAATGAAAAAGGAGAAAGAAGCATAAAAAGAAAAGGAACAAAACAAAGCAAAACATAATGTCTTACAGCAAAAGGAAAATCAAACTGTCATACGTGACGACCACAACCCAATATTTACAGCGAAAAAAAAAATCGAATTTGTCAGCCCAGCACATATGGGTACTCCAGTGAGGATCCACCATCGCTCCCCAGGATGGAGAAGACCATCTGTATATTAGAATGTACTTAATTATAAATGGCTAATCTATCCCTTAAAGGTCACAGAATAAGCAAAAAAACAGGACTATAGCTCATATAGATACAGAGATATCACCTATCTAGATGGGAAAAAATAAATGATTCCAGAATCTAAAAGTTGGATATTGGGTATTGGGTGCCTCACAAAGAACCAGAGGATAGCAATGATCCTCAAGTACAGGAAGTGTGCTTGTGTGAATAGCACAAATATTATTGATATGCATCTATATGCAGGATAGAGTGGTGATAGAAGTTGGTATTGCATGCTGTTTTACGATACCTGTGAGCTGGAGAAAAATAGTTTAATCCTCTGATGACAGAGCCATCGCTGCTACATATGCCATACAGCAGCCGGCTCTTATAAAGGGGAGAGGAGGACGCCTGCACAATGCACATGGAATGCTGCGGCATCCTCACGTCCACACACCAAGTGGAGCGCAAAAGAGATGACCTTGCGTCAATCGCGCATGTGTAGCGGCCCGACGCTGAGGGCTTGATAAAGTCTAACCCACTTGAGCCTAGGGCAAATTTGCATAGGGTCCCCTGCTCCTTTAGCACGGAAAACAGTCCCAAGAAGAGAACATCAATGGAACTGAATACCGCGCTAGAGGAGCACCGACGCGGAACCACAGACAGAAGTCTATGGTAAATTAAAAGGGCGCACACATCCAAAATAAGACATAGAGCGCCCCTACAGGCGCTGTGTGGAAATATCTCACATGCGGGGCGAAAATGACATAAAAGTAGACAGAAACGATGGCTACTAAGCTATATAGATTTTTTTAAGAAATATTGATAAACTCTGCATTTATAAATAAATGAAATAAACGCATGCATGTATAGTGCATCACAGACTATGCAACTGGATTCGCCCAAGAGCAGACATGGGGCCAGATTCAGGAAAGAGATAAGACGGCTTATCTCCAGATAAGCCATCTTATCTTTGCGTCTGAGCCTTCCTATCTATGCGACTGATTCATAGAATCAGTTACGCATAGTTTTCCATTAGATCTGACTTGCGTAAGTCTCTTACGCCGTTGAATCTTTTTTTCATATTTAGGCTGGATGCTAGGTGGCGTTCCCGTCTAAAATATGCATTTGAGCATATACGCCGATTCCCGAACGTGCGCCCGGCCAGCGTATCTGTTTACGCCATTTACGTTAGGCTTACACCTGGCCTAAAGTTATCCCTGCTATATGAGGCGCAGCCAATGTTAAGGATGGACGTCGGGACAGACGTCATTTACGTCGCTTGCGTAAGTCGATTCAGAATGGGGCTGGCCGTACGTTAGGTTCACGTCGCTTTCATTGACAATTTGCAACATGATTTGGAGCATGCGCACTTGAAAACTTTTACGGCCAGGGAATGCGCAGTACGTTCGGTGCGGGGCTGCGCTTCATTTAAATAATAGACGCCACCTACCCGCCCAATTTGAATTACGACGGGCCATTTACGCTACGCCGTCACAACTTTACAGGCAAGTGCTTTGTGAATAAAGCACTTGCCTGTAAAAGTTGCGGCGGTGTAGTGTAAACAGCATACGCTACGCCTGCACACATATAGGCGATTCTACCTGAATCTAGCCCATAGTGTTTATAAAAAAGAAAGAAAAATGAAATAAAGTACATAATATAAAAAAGAAAAAGGAACTAGAAAATGCATTTCCTGAGGAAAATACGTGGGAATGCTGAATTGCTAAGCCCGCTCAAATGCCATTCACCATAACCACTACACTATCTTTAGGACATACAAGCAGTGTTCCTTCAGTACTTATAAAGCCTCTCTGATCATTAACCACTTTAGCCCCGGGCCTGTTTTTCAGATTCGGTGTTTACGAGACTAAAATATTTTTTTTTGCTATAAAATTACTTAAAACCCCCAAACATTATATATTTTTTTTCTAACACTCTAGAGAATAAAATGGCAGTCATTGCAATACTTTTTGTTACACCGTATTTGCGCAGCGGTCTTACAAGCGCACTTTTTTTGGAAAAAATTCACTTTTTTAAATTAAAAAATAAGACAACAATAAATTTGGCCCAATTTTTTTACATATTGTGAAAGATAATGTTACGCCGAGTAAAATGATACCCAACATGTCACGCTTAAAAATTGCGCCCGCTCGTGGCATGGCGTCAAACTTTTACCCTTAAAAATCTTGATAGGCGATGTTTAAAAAATTCTACAGGTTGCATTTTTTGAGATACAGAGGAGGTCTAGGGCTAGAATTATTGCTCTCGCTCTAACGATCGCGGCGATACCTCACTTGTGTGGTTTGAACACCGTTTTCATATGCGGGCGCTACTCGCGTATGCGTTCGCTTCTGCGCGCGAGTTCGTCGGGACGGGGCGATTTAAAAAATTTTTTTTTTTGTTTTCGTATTTATTTGGATTAATTTTACCAATTTTTAACACTAAAATAAAAAAAAATAAAAAAATTATCACTTTTATTCCTATTACAAGGAATGTAAACATCCCTTGTAATAGAAAAAAGCATGACAGGTCCTCTTAAATATGAGATCTGGGGTCAAAAAGACCTCAGATCTCATATTTAGGCTAAAATGCAAAAAAAAAAAAAAAAAATGTTTAAATGTCATTTTTCAAATGACATTTAAAAAAAAAATGTCTCTTTAAGAGGCTGGGCGGAACTGACGTTTGACGTCACTTCCGCCCAGCAGAGCTATGGGGATGGACGAGGGAAATTTTTTCCCTCACTCGCATCCCCGCTGACAAGACGAGCGCACCCGATCGCCTCCGCCGCTACCGACGGCTCCGGTAAGCGGCGGAGAGCGCGGGAGCGCAGCGGGAGGGGGGGGGACGCTCGTCCGCCACCGATAACGGCGATCTCGCGGCGATTCCGCTGCGGAGACCGCCATTATCGTTTATCCGACCGCCCACAGAAGAGATGGATATCTCGGTTGTGGCAGCAGCTGCTGCCGTTACCGAGATATCCATCTCTAAAGTGCCGACGTATACCTGCGGTGGGCGGTCGGGAAGTGGTTAAAGGTGTTGTAAAGGTAAAATAATTTTCCCTAAATAGCTTCCTTTACCTTAGTGCAGTCCTCCTTTACTTATCTCATCCTTTGATTTTGCTTTTAAATGTCATTATTTCTTCTGAAAAACCCTCACTTCCTGTTCTTCTGTCTGTAACTCCACACAGTAGTGCAAGGCTTTTTCCCTGGTGTGAAGAAAGCCTCTTGAGGGGGTGAGCAGGACGCCCACTAACCCACAGCTCCTTTATCTGCAAAGTAGAGAGTGTCCTGGTCGCCCCTCCCCCCTCAAGAGGTTTTCTCCCCTCCCCCAGGTGTGTGAGGGGAATATTGCACTGAGGTAAAGGAAGCTATTTAGGGAAAGAATTACCATTACAAACGTTTTTTATCTACACACAAAATAAGTGAAATAACCCTTCAAACAAACCTTAATAAATCCACAACCGTACATGCGATCGATACAGCGACTTCACCGTATAAAAGACAAGACCCTTGTGAACGCATCGATATGAAATTTATGTTGATAAACTTAAAAATGTGGCCATGTCAGCGATTTAGAAAAGAGTGTCGTTGTGCATTTTATTGGCAAAAATTAAATGACGTTTATAATGAAGGCCTATGGGAGAAATGTTGGAACTCTTGTCCTTTCGAAGCTCCAGCAACGAAAAGTAAAATGCGCATCACAAAACTGATCACATTGCCTGAAAGCAGACAAAAATACCTTCCATTTGATATATAAATTGTGTATGACAAGTAGATCTTGTGGGCGTGAGAGCAATTTGTTCCCCCTTTTTTATAGATAATACGATTCTTTTCAAAACTCACACTCTAAAGGTCACATGACACACTCTAAGCCAGCTCCATAGACACGCAGTGTAATCGATACAATTTTCTGAAAAAATCACTAAACGTAAATTGCTTTTTCACAAAAACTATTAAAGATTTCAATCTGAAAAGTCATAGCCGGATAGCTGAATATTTTGTGACCGTGGTAAAGTTTGTTTGGTGTCTGTCAGTGAAAGTATGAAGGAGGAGTTACATTTTGAATCACGTACGTTTTTAAGCAGGAATAAGCATGTTCTCATTGACTTCAATGTTAAAAAAAAGCGACTAAAAGCTTAATATTTTAAAAAATATAAATAGCACAAAAAAACTTGAAGAAGTCCCATCGTTAGCTGAATGAGATGAACATTTTAAAAGTTGAATGGTCTCAATCGCTGAAAGTATGGCGAAGTTACGCAGAGCCAAAAAACGTACGGAATAATAAGAATAATAAAAAACGAATAACAATACTGGGAATGCTTATTAAAGCATTCCCACTAATAAGAATAATAAAAAACGAATAACAATACTGGGAATGCTTATTAAAGCATTCCCACTAATAAAAAAAGAAGAAAGAAATACAAAGGATGTATGGCAAAAAGGATTTACAATAATATTTGACATCTATAAATGTATAGAGTGATTAAATATACCATAATGTCAGGATTTGATTTAGATACACACTGCATAGAAGACAAGAGAATTGAGCAAATTAACATACATACTGTATATGACCGATAAAAAAAAAGTATGGAAGACTTCAGCTGAAAATACAAATGTATACACAGGCATGGGTCCCCACACTCATAAGATAATAGCTAGCAACAAATAAACCTGTTTTGTCTTACATATGTATGCCACATGTTTAGGAGAAAGAGAGAGGAGAAGCTCGCTATTATTTCTCCCAGCCTCCAGAAGAGTAACCGTCCAGGAATGGTCAGTAACTAATAATGTCATTGAGTCTAGGGGCCGTAGTGGCATTCAAATTCAATATCCAGCGAGTTTCATGTTGCAATAGTATTCTATTCCAATCCCCACCACGTGGGTTTGGATGAACTCTATCAAGAATCAGAAACTTTATTTTTGGAATCTTACCATTGTGGGAATCTGTAACGTGGCGAGGTTTTGGGCATGATTTTCTCATAGTTGTAATATGGCGAGATGCCCTCTTAGAGAACTGTTGCTTTGTTTTACCCACATAGAAAGCCCCACAGTGGTCTTGCAGTTCGCATAATGGGTGGGTCGAAATGTTTTGTTATTTGGCAGGATGATGTTTTCTCTAGTACACAAATACTGGCAGAAACTACATCCTCCACACCGAAAGGTTCCAAGTCGCTTACAAGGGTCTGAGCAACAATCACTGGTAAACTCGCTTTGTACCAGCGTATCTCTCAGGCCGCGTACACACAATGAGACATGTCCACTCAAACATGTTCGACGGACCGTTTGCAGCGGACATGTCTCTAATCGGATTTTGGTTCGAAGGCATGTACACACCATCGGACGAAAATTCCCTCGGGCTGAGGACGCAGTGACGTGGTGGTGACTTTGACGCCACCACGTCACCACTCCAGGAAGTAAAATACTTCCACGCATGCGTCTAATCCATTCGACGCATGCGCAGTTATTTCTGTCCGCTGGTTAGTGTACTAACCAGCGGACATATCCGACGGACATGTCTCCAGCGGACAAATTTCAAAGCATGCTTTGAAATTTGTCCGCTGGGAAAACATGTCCGCTAGCCCGTACACACGATCGGAGATGTCTGCTGAAACGGTCCGTCAGACCAGTTTCAGCAGATAAATTTGATTGCGTCTACGCGGCCTCAGAGATTTGGCTCTACGGTATAAGATTGAAGTTTTGCATTGACAAAGGGACTTTTGCAATGATTTTATTAATCTGCTGATTTTGCTTAGTAAAACGAGTGATCGCTCTCAAAGTATTAGGTTTTTCCTCCTTTATGGACAGACTTTTAGATTTCTTAAATAGACGATCGTGTCTTGATTTCAAGATGGCCTCTTCTATAAGGCTTTTTAAGGCATGTAGGAGAGTAACCTCTGAAAAGTAGCCTGTCCCTTAGGTCATTAGCCTCTTTCTGGAACACTGATTTATTTTTATATTGCCAATTATTTATAACCACAATATTCCCCCCTTTGTCAGACGGCTTTATTGTTAGCTGTGTCTGTTTAACAAGATTGTCCAAGGCATGTTTTTCCCCCTTAGACATATTAACACATTTGGAATGAAAATTTATCTTGTTAATTTCTTTAGTAGTCATTGTGAGAAGGGCCCTTAAATTGATATTAGACCCTATTGGTGGAAACTTATCAGATTTCTTTTTTAATGTGGACTGTATTTGTGTTTTTTTTTTTCTGTCAATCAAGTCAAGGCCGCCTTGGTCCTCGGCCTCAAGGAGATTTGCAAGATCTAATTCATCTTGTGTTTTTTTGCCATTTTTGGAGGTGGTTCCGTTTTGCTGTAGAAGCGTATAAGTAAAAGTCTTTGACAACTTCAAATGTGTCCATATCGGACTCAGGACAAAAGCTTAAGCCCCTTGATAAGACAGAAACCTCATCAGTCGATAGATTGTAGTCAGAAAGATTAATAACATTTAAATAATTTTCTAAAGATAATTGAGACTGTAGTTATGAAGTGGCCTCTCCCTGTCTAGAGGCACTTACTGATATCTCGACATTGGACTGGAGATATTACATGGTGGGAGATATTACATGGTGGGAGATATTACATGATGGGAGACAAACCTACCACATTATTGGCGAGAAAACTAGTACCCCAACCCCACACTTCGGCATTGCCAAAGCTGCGACTATCTAATAATGGACAACTAAGTCAGAACCCGGAAAGAATAGTCACCGAATTTTAATTTTTTTTTTTTTTGTTTACCAAACTCTATAGTGCCCCAGAGACGGCAGGCTCAAATAAACTGGACACATTTTTTAGACATATCCCTCTCCCTAAATTACATAAGGAACATTTAGAATTAATGGATCAAACATACACTGACACAGGGATACTACAGGCAATCAAGAGTCTAAATCCCTCCAAAGCCCCGGGCCCGGACGTGTTCTCGGGTCTGTACTATAGGAAGTTTCAAGAAATTCTGACCCCACACCTTTGTACTTTTTTTTAACGCCATCAGGCAGGGCACAGTTTTTCCTGTCCAGTAAAATAAAGCATTTTTTCATATTCTCCCGAAACTGGGAAAAGATCATAGGAGCTGTGAAAATTACCGCCCCATCTCATTGATCAACACAGACTTAAAAATCATGACAAACATCCTGGCGGTCGGAATGAACTCATTTTTAGCAAACTACATCCACCCAGATCAGGCAGGCTTTTTCCTGGGACGTCAAACCAAACCAGAAGGGTAATACACAATATATCAGTGATTCATTCGGGGCTGGGAGCAGTGTTGCCAACCCACTGAAATTAAATTTACTGGCAGGATGCCAACAATTTACGAACGGCACCAATTTTTTACTGACACTGCAAAAAAGTACCTAAAATTACAGTTTTCACTGCTAAACAGTGCAAATATCAATATTTAAACCATAAACATGTAGCTAGTGCTATCAGCAGTGTGTTTAAGTTAAACAAAAGTCAAAAAAACAACTGCCTCCATTGACATGAAGGTCAGGTTACTGTAAGCCAGCTAGCACAACAGCAAGAGTTCCCCCTTACATCATTAGTCTGCAGGATTCCCCCTTACAGACCACCTTCCGCAGTGTGAATACACTAATGTAAGGGGGGTACTAATATAAATGGGGAACCTTTGTATCAGTGCCCCCGTAATATTATTGTATTCACTCCCCCTTACACCAGCAACCCCCTCCCCCCCAGACTGGCCTGGGGGCACTGTCACTGACCTCTTAGGTGCACTGTGCAGGGCTCAGTCAGATGGCTCCAGCTTGGTGGCTCTGGTTTTATCCTATAGCCTTCTTTCCACAGTCCACACACGTCCGACTCAGAGGAGACCCCCATACCGGCAGCGTTCCCACTCTTGACTCCTCTCCAGACTCCCCCTCAGAGACTGCAGACATAATACAAGATGTGGAGGACAGCGGCTGTGGACATGGTACAGGAGGTGGGGGACAGAGACTGCAGACATGGTATAGGAGGGGGAGGATAGAAACTGCAGACATGGTACAGGACGCCGAGGATAGAGACTGCGGACATGGTACAGGAGGGGGAGGACAGAGACTGCGGGCATGGTACAGGAGGTGGGGGACAGAGGCTGCGGACATAATACAGGAGGTGGGGGACAGAGGCTGCGGACATGATACAGGAGGTGGGGGACAGAGGCTGCGGACATGATACAGGAGGTGGGGGACAGAGGCTGCGGACATGATACAGGAGGTGGGGGACAGAGGCTGCGGACATGGTACAGGAGGGGGGAGGACAGAGGCTGCGGACATGGTACAGAAGGGGGGAGGACAAAGACTGCGGACATGGTACAGGAGGGGGGAGGACAGAGACTGCGGACATGGTACAGGAGGGGGGAGGACAGAGACTGCGGACATGGTACAGGAGGGGGGAGGACAGAGACTGCGGACATGGTACAGGAGGTGGGGGACAGAGACTTCGGACATGGTACAGGAGGTGGGGGACAGAGACTGCGGACATGGTACAGGAGGTGGGGGACAGAGACTGCGGGGATGGTACAGGAGGTGGGGGACAGAGACTGGGGACATGGTACAGGGGGTGGGGGACAGAGACTGCGGGCATGGTTCAGGAGGTGGGGGACAGAGGCTGCGGACATGGTACAGGAGGTGGTGGACAGAGACTGCGGACATGGTACAGGAGGGGGAGGACAGAGACTGCAGATGTGGTAGGTTCCATCTCTGCTCCCCTTCAGTATCCTTCTGTGCCTCTCCAGTCTACAGGCACATCTGTGTGACAGGCAGTGACTGTACTCCTCCCGTATTTCTCCACAGGGCAAGGCACCAACATCAGGCATGTGACCTCCTCTGCCCCCTTCACGGCTTCATCCCCCCAGTCCTCTCATACATCTTTCTCTCCTGTCCCAGACCAGTCCTCCTCGGCTGCGAGGCAATAGCACCGCGCCGAGAACGAATACCGTCCGCTCAGCTCAGCTGCTGTACTAGTCAGGTTTAAAAATGGCGCCACGCCGCGCGATTACGTTACTGCGAATGCGCCGCCCGGCCGAACTTTCCCGAGCTTGGCAGGCTTCGGGAACGGCGCAGTTGCAAGAGCTGCCCGCGGCCATCATTTTTACAGGCACTGCTGCCCAATACAACGGACTTTAGAGGACAGCCCGAAAACGGGCTCAAATTACGGTCTATAATATATATACTGTATATATAGTGCAGCGCAAACCATGTAAAATATAGAATATAATAAGAATATAATAAGAAAATTGGTAAAGTCCAAACAATTCGTGACAAAAGGAGAAAAACTTCTGTAGAACATTCAGTGAGATGAATGATTGAATGAAGATCTTCACCACGTGAGAGAAAGCTAGGGTAGCAGGTATTGAAACTTATCCCTCCACCAGTGTAGATGGCTACTCTCACCTTAGGTTAAGACCACTGGGTTAGCACTCCACCCTGCTGAGGAAGTGTTTTCACGCAACGCGTCCAGGGGTTTTTGGAGCCTACACGTCGCTCGGTGTCATTCCTGGTGAACTCCGTGAGCTGTGTTACATATATGTACATGCCTGTTTACATCTGAAGAAATGTAAGTAGCCTGTCAAATGCCTATTTGATTAAAGCAGTGATCAAGCGGAAGCTCTTAGATGGTTGTTTTTTCTTCCATGTCCCCTTGCTCCGGTATCCATGCTGAGACCATCAATAGGAGACCTACTTCACATCCTGTTTTCCTAATGCTCTAATGACCATCTGCTGACCCAGTGGTCTTAACCTAAGGTGAGAGTAGCCATCTACACTGGTGGAGGGATAAGTTTCTACAGAAGCTTTTCTCCTTTTGTCACGAATTGTTTGGACTTTACCAATTTTCTTATTATATTCTTATTATATTCTATATTTTACATGGTTTGCGCTGCACTATATATATATATTTTGTACTACTTGGGATTTGTGTGAAGGTCCTTTTTGTGCTTAGCTAGCATTCCCTAGATACATTAACTGTTTGGTTTCTGCATCTTTTCTATGGATTAATTTGTAGTGATACATATTTTCACTTTATTTATTTATTTACTTATATATATTTTTTATGCTATATTAATCACGTTGATCATACATATTTTTGCGCTGATTGCACCCTCTATTTGCATCAAATTACGGTCTGTCCGTAATTTAACAGACGGTTGGCAACACTGGCTGGGACGGAGGTGGCCCAAGCCGGTGAATGCTATTATCTTTAGATATACATAGGGCATTCGATTCCCTGTCTTGGGACTGCCTCTTCTCTGTCCTGACCCGACTGGGATTTGGACCCCATTTCTTATTCACTCTTTGAATGCTTTATACAGCTGCCCGACGGCACCGTTAATGATAAAAGGCTACTTTTCAAACTCAATCAACATTCAGAGAGGAACATGCTAAGGCTATCCATTATCCCCGCTACTTTTTGTGTTGGCACTAGAGCCGCTTGCAATACAGATAAGAGCCTCATTGGATGTCAATGACACTGAACACAAATGCATTTTTTTTGCGGATGACATGTTGATGTTGATCTCATCCCCTATCACTCCCCTCCCCAATCTATACACTATACTCAAACCAATCTCTGTAATAATAGGCTTAAAAATTAATCATGATAAATCACAAGCCATGAACATCTCCCTAGAAGAATCTGTGGTCTCCACCCTAAAGCGGTCCTACAAATTTATATGGAAAACTGATTGCCTTCCATATTTGGGAATAAACCTCAACCCATCTTGGAATACACTGTACTCCCGTAATTACCCAGCACTGTTTAAAAACATAGGGGCAGACCTGACAAAATGGTCGCTCCACCCGCCGTTGTGGTTTGGTAGATTACACTCAGTCAAAATGAATGTGTTACTGAGAATGTTATATCTCTTTAGGACGTTACCAGTGGCACTAGCCAGACTAGATCTGAAATCATTCCAAACTAAACTTTTGTCATTCATCTGGGGGAATAAGAGGCCTAGGGTGAACATGTGTACCTTATACGCTCCCAAGAGAAAAGGTGGACTAGGCTTTCCAGATCTGTTGAAGTATTACTATGCTGAAAAGCTTGCTCACATTACTAGATTCCACAGCTCACAGCCTCATCCAATTTGGATGTAGATGGAGGCCAAAGCCTGTAAGACACATTCAATTTTCGTTCATTCTATGGTTATCTCCTAAACAAAGACCCCCGATTCTATGTCCGGCACTATCTATCTCTTTGAGCATATGGGACAGACTACCTAAATCTCACAACTTTCAATCCATACGTACTCCATTAGCTCCACTATTGGGAAACATAAACTTCACCTCTGGCCTCACCCCTAGAACGTTTGAATGGTAAACAAATAAAGGGTTACTGAGAATAGCAGATATATGTGATCACATGGGCATCTTAATGAGAAAAGCACTAGAGGATAAATATCAGCTACCGATTCCAAAATGTGTCCGGTACACACAGAGGGCCAGATCTCAGCGGCGCTACGCCTGCGTAAATGTATATGCGCGGCGTAATAGTAAATGTGCACCTGCGTATCGATGTGCGGTAAACACGGAACCACATACGCGCGAAAAATGTTTCCGTCTGGGCGGCGAAAATGCATTAAGCTAGCGTGGCGTAGGCGCATAGTTACGCATCAAAAATATTCAGTTCCCATTGAATTAGCATGCAAATATGCAAATGAGGGAGATGCGCGTATTCCCGAAACTACGCGCGTCCGGCGTTGGCTACTCGTGGTGCGCGTAACTCGAAAGCCTTGAGTAAACATACCCCTCATAAAAGCACGGGTAACTTTGCTCAAGGCCGTGTGCAAGTCAGCTGGAGAGCAACTACAGCAGCACCGTAACGGACGAGCTGAGCAATCACACTTACTGGACAACACATTCGTATACCAATGTCAGATACACAAGTACTTACCGAGGCCGAGATGCTGAGGACGGCTCACCTTTACGACCAAGCGCACCTGCCCCCTGGAATTTGAGACAGGAGGCAGAGGCACAAGGAGGTACCGGTACCGGGGAGGTAGGTAGATGGGATGCAGGCACTGGAGGTCGGAGGCTGAGATGTGTAGCAGGTGCTGGAGGGTCAGCAAGGCAGGTGGAAGTGGTAAGTCCCAGGAAACAGTTCAAAAAGTTAGCAGACAAAATGGAAGCAGATCCGGGTACAGGCAAAAGTCCGGGTTCCGGGTAGCGCTAAGACAAGTCCAGGTATGTAAGCCGAAGTTCAGGGGCAGGAGACAGAAGCAAATCCAGGTCACGGTCCGAGGTCAA
The DNA here is from genome assembly GCA_029574335.1 of Rana kukunoris. Classification (NCBI taxonomy): domain Eukaryota; kingdom Metazoa; phylum Chordata; class Amphibia; order Anura; family Ranidae; genus Rana; species Rana kukunoris. The sequence continues at coordinate 77,813 of JAJQKJ010002136.1, forward strand.
GGGGGTTCCAGAAAGCAGCAGAGTTCACAAAACAGGCCGAGGTCAGGTTTCCAGGTGAGAGCTGAGTCGGGAGGTAAATCCAGGTCAAAGGGCACAAGTCAAAGTGTCAAAACTTTACTCAGAGCTGACGATAAACCAGCAACCTGTGCAAAGACAGGGGCTGGTTTAAATAGGCCTGTCAGGTCTGTGATTGGTCCCGGGAGGAGGCGCGCACATTCGCGTGCTTGTGCACGCGCCGCGCCGCTGCGCCACGCACGCGCGCGCGCCCCAGATGCGCGGGCACGCGCCGTGACGCGATTCTGACGTGCCTGTGCACGGATTGAGCGCTGTGAGCGCTGGGACCCTGACAGTGCCCCCCCCCCAAGGGGCGGACTCCGGACGCCCAAGCTGGACATCAACTCTGGGTGTTCCTGATGGAAAGTTCGGATTAGACGTGGAGCATGCAGATTTCTTGCGGGTTCCCATGAGTTATCTTCCGGGGGATAGCCCTTCCATTTAATCAAATACTGAAGCTGTCTACCTCTTTTCCTACAACTGATGATGGACTCAACTTCAAATTCTTCCTCGCCCTCGACCTCTACTGGTGGAGGCGGAGGACTTTCTCTTCCTTGGAAAGGATCAGGGGTAACAGGTTTCAGGAGAGAGGCATGGAATACTGGATGGAATTCTGTAGGAATCCGGCAACGAGAGTTCAAAGGCCACCGCGTTGATCTTGCGCTTGATCCTGAAAGGGCCAATGAATCTTGGACCCAACTTCCGAGAGGGAACCGGTAATTTTAAATTAGTAGCAGATAGCCAAACCTCTTCTCCGACTTCAAAAGTAGGACAATCTTTCCTTCCTTTGTCGTAAAATTTTTTGTAGTCCTCCTGGGCCCGTTGCATCACTCTTTGTAATTGTAGAAAGTTTAATTGGATAGCTGTTAAATGCTCTTGGGCCGCCGGAACAGGTGTTTCTGGGAGGGCATCAGGAAGAAAGGGCGGGTGAAAGCCATAGTTGGCCCAAAAGGGGGTTTGATTCGTGGTGGCATGGACGGAATTATTATATGCGAATTCAGCGGAAGGTAAGAGGGATGACCAGTCATCTTGAGAGGCAGAACAGAAACATCGGAGGTACTGCTCCAGCGTTTGGTTAGTCCTTTCCGTTTGGCCGTTACTCTGGGGGTGGTAAGCAGAGGAAAGGCAGGTCTTGACTTCCAAAGATTTACAAAGTTCCCTCCAAAATTTTGAGGTGAATTGAGAACCCCTATCTGAAACGATGCTCCTGGGCACCCCATGAAGTCTGACGATTTCCCTGAAGAAGACTTTGGCTGTCTCTAGGGCAGAGGGAGTACCGATCATGGGCACAAAATGTGCCATCTTGGAGAGACGATCTACTACGACTAGGATTGTGGTGAAGCCTTCAGAAGGTGGTAAGTCGACAATAAAATCCATAGAGATTTCAGACCAAGGCCGTTCTGGAACTGGTAGAGGCTTGAGTAACCCCCAGGTCTTGGTTTTAGGACCCTTATTACGTTGGCAAGTGGTACAGGAGGCAACGTAGGCTTTACAATCTTGTCTGTAGTTTGGCCACCAAAAGTATCGTAGAACCATCTCTGTGGTTTTTCGTGCTCCAAAATGACCTGCTAGTTTACGGTCGTGAAAGGTGCTCAAGACCAGTTGTCTGGATTCTGATGGAACGAAAATTTTCCCTCGGGACAAAAAGATATCGTGATGTTTTACCAATGAAGACACCTCTGGATCAGAACATTGTCTGGATGAAGCCTTAATTGAATTTAACAGGTCGATTTGAGAGACTAGTAGAAAATTCCGAGGTGACAGAATGGTGCTTGGTTCAGTTGTGGATGGAGTTTCAGGGAACATTCTAGAAAGAGCGTCTGCTTTTCCATTCTTCGAACCAGGCCTGTAAGTGAGATGAAAATTAAACCGAGAAAAAAAAAGAGCCCAACGGGCTTGCCTGGGCCTTAAACGTTTTGCTGTCCGTAGATATTCAAGGTTTTTATGGTCGGTAAAGATCATTATGGGATGAGCCGATCCTTCTAGCAGATACCTCCACTCCTCTAGGGCAAATTTGATAGCAAGCAGTTCCCTGTCACCTACATCATAATTCTTTTCGGGTGGAGTTAGTCTCCGAGAGGCATAGGCCACAGGGTGTAGTAGGGACTTTGGCCCTTGTCTCTGAGAAAGCACGGCTCCTGTAGCAGTCTCAGAGGCATCTACTTCCAAGGTAAAAGGTAACATTGGATCGGGGTGTTGCAGAACAGGAGCGGAAGAAAAAACTGATTTTAGTTTCCTGAATGCTTCTTGGGCCTCCGGTGTCCAGCAAAAAGAATGACCTTGGCGGGTAAGCTGAGTAATGGGGCTCACGATGGAGGAGAACCCCACAATGAACCGTCGATAGAAATTGGCGAAGCCGATGAACCGCTGCACCCCTTTCTTGTCCACCGGGGCTGGCCATTCCTGAATAGCCTTAACCTTTTGAGGGTCCATGGCGACGCCACTGGTGGATATAATGAATCCCAAGAATTGCACGGAAGATTTCTCGAATTCACATTTTTCAGCTTTTAAGTAGAGTCTATGTTTTCTGAGTATGGTAAGCACTCTCTTTACATGGCATCTATGCAGGTCTAAGGAAGGTGAAAAAAATAAGAATGTCGTCCAGATACACGACCAGGAAGTCGTCCAGGTGTTCACGAAAAATGTCGTTAACTAAGTGCTGAAAGGTGGCTGGGGCATTGCAAAGTCCAAAAGGCATAACAAGGTACTCAAAGTGCCCGAATCTTGACCTGAAGGCGGTTTTCCACTCGTCTCCCGCCCTAATTCTGACGAGATTGTAAGCACCCCGTAAGTCCAATTTAGAAAATACATAAGCTGATCGGAACCGCTGGAATAATTCTGATATGAGGGGAAGCGGGTATCTGTTTTTGATTGTAATTTTATTGAGCTCCCGATAGTCAATGCAGGGCCTAAGAGTTCCATCTTTTTTCTCAACAAAAAAGATTCCCGCTCCAGCCGGGGAAGACGAGGGACGAATGAATTTCTTCTGCAGATTTTCGTCAATATAGGCCTTGAGGGCCTTTAATTCTGTCTCGGACAGCGGCCAAAGGGGATCTCGGCGCCGGGTAAGAGGTCAATGGGGCAATCATACGGTCGGTGGGGCGGAAGGCAGTCGGCTTGCTGCTTGTCGAACACATCCGTGAATTCCAGGTAGACGGAAGGAACATTCCGGAGAGTTTCAGGCGAGGTTGTCATGGCAGAGCAGGAAACAACTGGAGATGGAAGGCAATTCTGTGAACAATATGAGGATGTAAAGTTGACCTCTTTCTTTAGCCAGTGTATGACCGGTTGGTGTGCTTGTAGCCAGGGAAGACCCAGGATGATGGGAAACAGTGGGGAAGGAATGAGGTCCAGACGTAGAAATTCCTGGTGGCCGGAGTCGGTGGTGGCACGAATAGGTGCGGTTTCTTGCGTGATAAGTCCAGATCGGGGTAGAGAACCGTCAGCTAAATGAATTTGGAAAGGATGGTTTTTGTTGCGAAGGGGTACATGCAGCTTTTGAGCCAATGTAGCGTCCAAGAAACAGCTACATGCCCCGGAATCAACTATGGCCGGTAGACGAGTTGCTCCTTCCGGTAACTGCAAGGAAATGAAAAGAACAACGTGAGCCTGAGAAAGGTTTGCAATATTGTAGCTGAGAGTAGGTTGTAGTTTGGACTTACGAGGCCTTGTTGGACAGGAGTGAAGGAAATGACCGGCTTCTCCGCAGTACAGACATAAGTTGTTTTGACGTCTTCGTAGTCTCTCCTCGGAGGTAAGCGGGGCTCGGACCAATCCAACTTGCATAGGTTCAGGATCCGGGGGGTTTATGTTTTGAGGAGCTGCAGGTGGCTGTGGGGCCAGAGTGGGCCTTGGATGGGTCCAGGTAGAGCGTGGAACTTGATATCGTTCAGAACGACGTTCTCTCAGGCGTCGATCCAGCTGTGTGGCAGTTTTAATCAGGTCTTCAAGAGTGGCCGGGACTTCTGTCCGAGCCAGCTCGTCCTTAAGAGACTCCGACAAGCCTTGGCGAAACTGGTATTTTAGCGCAGCCTCATTCCAGCCTGTGTCGGCTGACCATTTTCGGAACTCGGCTGTATAGTCCTCGATAGGCCTTCTACCTTGGGTAAGGTTGTGGAGAATAGTTTCGGCGGTGGCCGTACGCTGTGGGTCATCATATAACTTCGCCATGTGTTCAAAAAAGGTATCTATGGTGTTTAGGATTGGGCTCTGTTGCTCCATCAGAGTGTGAGCCCAAGCTTGAGGTTCTTCAGAGAGAAGAGAAATGACAAAACCCACTTTCACAGTCTCTGAACAAAAGGTTCTGGGCTGAAGAGATAAATATAAGGAGCAAGCATTTTTAAACGCCCGGTATTTCCGGCGCTCACCTGAAAAACGTTCCGGGATAGGCACACGTGGTTCCGGTGGGTGACCATTACGGCCGAGCTAGAGGCGACTTGAGGTGCTGCAGCCCCAGAAGATGGTGGTGATGAGGGTCCAGGAATCACGGCCAGCTGTTGGAGACGGCCATCTATTTGGAGGTAGCCATCTTGCAGCTTTTGAACTGCGTCAGTAAGTGCGGACACTTGCATGCAGAGTGTGTCAAATGGTGAGCGCGCCCTGTCGGCCTCAGACATCTGGCTGGTTTATACTGTCAGATACACAAGTACTTACCGAGGCCGAGATGCTGAGGACGGCTCACCTTTACGACCAAGCGCACCTGCCCCCTGGAATTTGAGACAGGAGGCAGAGGCACAAGGAGGTACCGGTACCGGGGAGGTAGGTAGATGGGATGCAGGCACTGGAGGTCGGAGGCTGAGATGTGTAGCAGGTGCTGGAGGGTCAGCAAGGCAGGTGGAAGTGGTAAGTCCCAGGAAACAGTTCAAAAAGTTAGCAGACAAAATGGAAGCAGATCCGGGTACAGGCAAAAGTCCGGGTTCCGGGTAGCGCTAAGACAAGTCCAGGTATGTAAGCCGAAGTTCAGGGGCAGGAGACAGAAGCAAATCCAGGTCACGGTCCGAGGTCAAGGGGGTTCCAGAAAGCAGCAGAGTTCACAAAACAGGCCGAGGTCAGGTTTCCAGGTGAGAGCTGAGTCGGGAGGTAAATCCAGGTCAAAGGGCACAAGTCAAAGTGTCAAAACTTTACTCAGAGCTGACGATAAACCAGCAACCTGTGCAAAGACAGGGGCTGGTTTAAATAGGCCTGTCAGGTCTGTGATTGGTCCCGGGAGGAGGCGCGCACATTCGCGTGCTTGTGCACGCGCCGCGCCGCTGCGCCACGCACGCGCGCGCGCCCCAGATGCGCGGGCACGCGCCGTGACGCGATTCTGACGTGCCTGTGCACGGATTGAGCGCTGTGAGCGCTGGGACCCTGACAACCAAGATGCCAGGGCCAGCCATGGTCTTATCACTACTAATGTATGCAGAGGAGGAGGAGGAGGGGGGCACGTGAGAGGATCTACCGAGCGCGCATGAGCCTCTTTGGCATGGGTGATGAGGAGGTGTATAGCATCTTCAGATTCACCCCTGCTGCCATCCTGGAAATAACCACAGCCCTGCAGGATGACATCACCAGCACTTGTCGTCATCTTGTCCAGCACTTTGTCAGTCACTATCCAAAAAATGGGAGACGTTTGCGCTGCACGGGCGCATGTGTGGGCGCATTATATACCCTGCGCCGGCGCATCGTAGGGAGGCTTTGCGCATGCGCAGAAGGCATCCACGTCACGGCGCGGGTCATCCACGTCATGGCGCGGGTCATCCACGCCACGGCGCATGCTCCGTTCGTCCCAGCCTGCATTTGCATGGGGTCACGCTTCATTACAATGCAACACGCCCACCTCCCTCCTACTTTGGAGTTGTGCCGGATTACGCCAATGTTTTTACGCGACGCAGGCGCATATTGGAGCGCATTTACTTAGGGAATACGGTACTTGCCACTCCGTGTTACGTCGGCGTAGTGCATCTGAGATGCGCAACGCCTGCATAATTAGGCGCGAATCTACGAGAATCTGGCCCAGATAGTGCATTACTTGTTTACTATTTCAAGGAATTCGGACATAACCACGATGACCCCAATGGAATATTTCTGTACACAGTATTACAAGATCAGGGGTCATATGTCAGAAATTTACACAGTCCTAACAAATTCTACCAGAAAGCTGGAATATATGAAGAAATAGGGGGCCACAAAGTCCATCATAAATACTTAAAGGGGTTGTAAAGACAAAAATATTTTCCTCTTAAATTAAAGTGTGACAGTAGCTGATAAAGTAAAAAGTAATGTTTTGTAGGGTTGTCCCGATACCAGTTTTTTAGGACCGAGTACAGGTACCGATACTTTTTTTCGTGTACTTGCCGATACCGAATACCGATACTTTTTTAAATGTCATGTGACAGTTTTCAAACCACAATACAGATTAAGGATATTTTCTTTAGAATTGTGAAGAACTCTAACTCAAGACATTATAAAAGAATAAAAATGAGTAAAAATGAATAAAACATTTTTATTTTCTTGTCACGCAGTAGTAAAAACTCAAAGAATTTTCACAGAACATGTTGATAAATACAAAAAAAGTATTCTATTTAGGTATCGGGAGCATTTGCGCGAGTACAAGTACTCCCAAAAATACTCGGTATCGGTCCCGATACCGATACTAGTATCGGTATCTGGACAACCCTAATGTTTTGCATTATAACTAGTTTGATACCTGTTGAAATCGAGCTGTTTTATTCACCTCCGTCACTCCTGAATTGTTATTCTCACTGACTTCCTGGTTTGCGGTGTGCGTTCATTCTTGCTACATCACGGCCTAATGGGAACTACAGTTCCCATTGGGCTTAGCCTCCATGCCTGTGAGGGATAAGAGAGCATCTTCATGCAGGGCTGTAGTCATACTGCTTTCCAGCATGCAAAACGGCTCAGGTGCTGGTGGAAAGCAAGAAGAGGAGAGACAGGAAAACGGAAAATTGTTATTCTTACCTACTGTAATTTTGCTTTCCTGGCCTGTCCTCACGTCAGCACATCATGGGTTAATCCCCTCCTCCGGTCCACCAGTACCACCTTCTTCTAGCTAATAAGTAGGGGGCCCCTCCTCCCAGTCCTTGTTCCACTAATTTGGCGGACGACAGACTATAGGGAGGGAAAGGCTGTGCTGACGTGAGGACAGGCCAGGAAAGGAAAATTACCGTAGGTAAGAATAACAATTTTCCGTTTTCCTGGCCAGTCCTCCCGTCAGCACATCATGGGATTTAATTTAGCACCCTAGGGCGGGAAAATGTATATAAGACTCGGACGACAACTATAAATGCTGCTTAAGTGAATCTTTCTTTATTTTGCCTGAAAAGGAGCAGATACCATGGCATTTCCGAAACTAGACGCCTTAGATGACGTCACGTCTAGATTGTAATGCTTTGCGAAGGTCTTGCAGGAACTCCAACTGGCCGTCTTGCATATTGGTATTTTGGCAAATGCTGCCCAGGAGGCTGCCACCCCTCTGGTAGAGTGAGCTCTAGTTGCCTGAGGAGGCGTCATCCCTTGTTTCTCGTACGTGAGTTTTATTACTTTGGTGATCCAGGTCGAGATTATTCTTGTTGAAGCGGCTTGTCCTTTTTTAGACCCAGATGGTAAGACGAAAAGGGAATCCGTTTTGCGCACTTGTTGAGAACGATGCAGGTAAATTGAGAAAAGGTTGACCATGTCCAGAGGTCTGAGGTCCAGTTCTTCTTCCTGCATAGGCGGTGATGTAAAGCTAGGTAGCACTGCCTCTCAGTTAAGGTGACATTTTGAAATTACCTTGGGCGTTGCTATTGGTGAAGGCCTCAGAATTACCTTGTCTGGAAGGATGATGCAGTACGGTTCCTTACTGGACCGGGCTGCTAGCTCGGATACCCTTCTTGCCGATGTTACGGCGGTGAGAAAAAACTGTTTAAGTGTTAGAAACCAAAATGGACAAGATTCTGCCGGTACAAAAGGATGTAGAAGCAGTGCTCTTAGCACTGTGCCTAAGTCCCAGGCCGGAAATAGAAACTTTCTTGGAGGATTCATTTTCATGGTCGCTTTTAAGAATTGTTTTACCAGTGGTTCGTCTGCCCACCTGTATCCTGTAAAACATGACAAGGCTGAAATATGTACCTTCAATGTACTATAGGCTAAACCTTCGTTTAGAGCAGATTGCAAAAAGTCCAGTACTTGTGCCACATTCGGATCCACTGAAGCAACATTTTTCTGTAACGCAAAAGTTGTAAACTTTGCCCAAATCCTGTTGTAGGTGTCGTTAGTCGAGGCCTTTCTAGACTTTAACAGTGTTGAGATTACTTCCTTTGAAATGCCTTGTGCCTGGAGTCTGGTTGATTCAGCAGCCAGGCCGTCAGTTGCAACCTGTTCGGGTTGGTTGGGACCCATTGGCGCTGCAATAGGAGATCCCTCTTTAGCGGCAGACGTATTGGGGGGGCTGACGCCATGTGTAGGAGTAGAGGGAACCACGGCCTCTGCGGCCAGAAGGGTAGCATTATTATTGTATGGACCTTTGATCTCGCAATCTTTAACAAAGCCCTCATTACTAGCGGTACCGGCGGAAAGATGTAAACTAGGGGAAAATCCCATGGAATGGAGAAGGCATCTTGGGTCAAGGCTTTGTTGCAACGGAACCTGGACACAAATTTGGGTGTCTTTGTATTGACTCGGGTCACCATTAGATCCACTGAGGGTGTCCCTCACTCGGAAAAGATTGGTTCTAGGAACTTCTTGTTCAAGGCCCATTCGTTCTTGTTGGGGAGCTCCCGACTCAGATGATCCGCAATGGAATTCTGGCTGCCCGGAATGTAGGCTGCTGTTAGGGCTTCCAGATGTGCTTCGGCCCACACAAATATTTTGGTTGCCACCTGCAGAAGTGGCAAGCTCTTGGTTCCGCCCTGTCTGGCTATATATGCCACTGCCGTCTTGTTGTCTAACATTAGTTTGACTCGAGCTCCCTGAACTAGCTTCTCGAAGGCCCGCAGGGCCAGGTATGCGGCTTGCAGCTCCAAAAGGTTGGAGTGTCGGGATTCCATCTTGCTCCAACTCCCTGCACCTGCTTGCCGAGGCAGTTGGCACCCCAGCCCCGGAGACTGGCACCCGAAGTTATCATAATCCAGTCCCCGGGGCCGAGGGGCATGCCCCGCAACAGGTTCTCTGATGACTTCCACCAAGCTAGGTTCTGTCGAATCCGGTTTGGTATGCGAATACTCTGGTGGAGAGAGGTACCGTCCCATTGGTTCAAGAAGGTTGCCTGGAAGGCTCTTGTGTGGAACCTTGCCCAAGGAATGGTTGGGCTTGCTGCAGTAAACATCCCGAGTGGGGTCATACAATCTCTTGCCGTTAGCGACGTTGACTTCATCACGCTGCTGACGCAGGCTACCAATTCTGCCTTCTTTCGTTCGGGTAGGAGGACAAGGCCTCTGTTTGTATTCCCAGATAGTCCCAGATATTTCATCTGTTGTGAGGAAATCAATTGGCTCTTTTGCCTGTTGATGATCCAGTCAAATTTTGATAGGATTTCTAGAACCATCTCGCGTTGAGACGCCAAGAATCTTAGGTATCTTTGGTGGCTCTCGTTGATTGGGACGTGCAAATATGCATCCGTTAGATTGACTGATATCAGCCAGTCTCCTGGTTGCAACACAGAGATGATTGTAAATACAGATTCCATCTTGAACGTCTTGGGTTCTATGAAGTGGTTTAGAATTCTCAGGTCCAGAACTGGTCTGAGATCCCTCGATGCTTTGGGAACTAGAAAGATTGGAGAGTATACCCCTTTTCCTTGTTGGGATAGGTGTACCGGCGAAATTGCATTCTTTTGCTGTAAGCCGTCTAAATATTCTTGTAAGCAGTTCCGTTTCCTCTGAGCTGTCGGCCATTCTGTGTGGACCACCGTATTGGGTGGTTTCTTCTGAAAGGATATTTTGTAACCGTATCTGACCGTCTTGCGGACCCACTGGTCCTTGACTTCTTCCGCCCATACTTCCCAGAAGGACATTAACTTGGCGCCCACCTGGGGGGAATGGGCGGTTAACCCGTCAAAAAGATTTTTCGGGTTTTTTCGCAGTCTGTGCCGCTCTAGACTTTACTTTCTGCAAGAAAGAATTTTGTGGATTTTTCCAGTAGGGTCTTGTATATTCCCGTCCTGGCCTGTATGACCTGACGTCATACGCCCTCTTGTAGTCTAGCTGGGCTGGCCGGGTGGCCTGCTGTGTCTTCCTGGGTCTCTGTGGCATTAGACCCGACTTTCCCCCTGTAGCTTGACTAATAGCTTCTTCTAGGGTCTTTCCGAACAGCACCTTGCCGTTAAACGGAATATTGCAGAGACTCAGTTTTGAGGTGCTGTCTGCTCCCCAATGTCGCAACCAGAGGGCCCTCTTTGCCGTCACTGCAAAAGCCATGATTCTTGTGAGTAACTTTGTCAGGTCCATAGAGGCTTCTGCTATGAAATCAGCGGCAAGATCGAATTCCTCCATTGTCTGTATGACTGATTCTGACCCTGTATCTGCTTTTAGTGCTGCTTGGGTTCTCGTGGTCCAAACCTTGAGTGCTCTGGAGACTGAGGTTAGGGCAATAGCTAGACGGCACGCTGCACCCGCAGCTGAGTACACCTTCTTTAGGTCTGTGTCTGCATGTCTGTCCATTGGGTCTTTGAAGGTTGTAGAATCTTGCAATGGCAACGCGACCTGTTGGGCCAGGTGCTGTAAGGCCACATCTATGCCCAACGGGGAGTCCCAAAGGTCTTATTCTGGGGTTTTAAAAGGGTACAACCTTGAGAAACGGTTCTGTATGTTTGCCCTCTTTTCCGGCTTTTCCCATTCTTCCTCAAACCATTCTCGGATCTCTGGCAAGAGGGGGAAAGTAACCCCTTGTCTCTTCCGGCTAGGAAAAAATCTTTTAATTTTTTCAGGTGGCTGAACATCTTGATCCCAGTCAATGGCCTCCCTTACGGCTGTGACAAATGATTCAATATATTGAAAATCAAATAAATATTCTGAGGGCTCTTCAGAGTCCGATGAGTCTAGTGATAGCGCCTCCCGGGCAGGTGATTCGTCGCGCACTGGCTGATTGGCGCTACTAACTTTGGATCTTAATCTAGGTGATTTGGTGGCTGAGGCTGACTGAATACCCTCTGCCACTGCTTCTTGAATATAGTCTCTAATTCTTCTCACCTCTGCTTCCCTTTCTGTAGCCACATCCTTAATGCAGCCGGTGTATAGAAGTTTGCCAGGTTCGGATGGTGCCGAACATGCCCAACAAAGACCATCGTCTGGGCGGGGTCTTGATACATTTGGCTCTGCTACAGTCGCAGAGTGACTGGATTTGCGTGCTGGACTAGAATGGGACTTATGCATTGCCCGAGAGCCAGACGCTTGCGGAGATTTTGAGCGGTGGCGGGACTTTTTCTCCGTTCATGTCTTATCTTAGGGCTTCTGCTCCTAAAAAGACAACCAAGAAACACTACCTTTAGCTCTTGGTATTGCACTCTTTTACATTGTGGCCCCCGTTGACACCTCCTACCTGTCCGGTGACCTTGGTGCATCCTGAGGCTGTGGTGAGCTCATGCTGTGTAAAGAAAGCAGGATACGCACATCAGGCGGTGAAGCAATTGATACCAGTGTACTAAGAAAAAAAAGTGTGTACCTAATTTTGTATTTCTTATTTATCTATATATATTTATTTATTTTATTTTATTATTATATATATATATATATATATATATATATATATATATATATTTTTTTTTACCTATGCACCCCCAAAATAATATCCACTGTATGTATGTACATTTTTTACAACCTCCTCTTTACCTTTAAAGATTAGGAAAAATTCCAGGGTGGCAGCAGGTGTTTAGAGAAAAAAAAGTACCTTTAAGAATAGTGCAGCGCTGACACAATCTTTCACACACTCCTCCTCACTGGAGGCTTACCTAGAGCTTCCTCTCCCAGACAGTGGCAGACCGCACTGAGCCTCCTGCCCTGGAGAGGTCTTTATAGCCGATTTGGGCCCGTCCCCCCTGTGACATCACCGCCGACTAACAGAAAGTGGAGGAAGGAGGGGCGGCGCGCTCCTACGGAGCTCAGATCTGAATAAGGAGAAGGAGCCACAGCATGTCCTAGCAGATGGACTCCCAGTTGGCTGGCTCCCAGTTAATAGTGCTGGCATACATGTGATTTTCTAAACAGAAGTGTGATTTTTAAACACAAGTGGGAAGAGTTAAAAAACAGGAGTTTGCTTTTAACTGTTTCTGCTTGCAAGTGTCATTTTTTTCTCTGACACTTTTTAAACAGGTTTTTATTTCTCTCTGCTAAGGAAAGTGTTTAATTGTGATCAGGTTTTTTTCCTCTGCTAATCAGTGGGGAGTGTTTAATTTTAAACAGGTGAAGAGGTGAGTATAAAAGTCTCAGTCAAAACTCCCATAAGGAGCTGGCTCCCAGTTAATAGTGCTGGCATACATGTGATTTTCTAAACAGAAGTGTGATTTTTAAACACAAGTGGGAAGAGTTAAAAAACAGGAGTTTGCTTTTAACTGTTTCTGCTTGCAAGTGTCATTTTTTTCTCTGACACTTTTTAAACAGGTTTTTATTTCTCTCTGCTAAGGAAAGTGTTTAATTGTGATCAGGTTTTTTTCCTCTGCTAATCAGTGGGGAGTGTTTAATTTTAAACAGGTGAAGAGGTGAGTATAAAAGTCTCAGTCAAACTCTCCATAAGGAGCTGGCTCCCAGTTAATAGTGCTGGCATACATGTGATTTTCTAAACAGAAGTGTGATTTTTAAACACAAGTGGGAAGAGTTAAAAAACAGGAGTTTGCTTTTAACTGTTTCTGCTTGCAAGTGTCATTTTTTTCTCTGACACTTTTTAAACAGGTTTTTATTTCTCTCTGCTAAGGAAAGTGTTTAATTGTGATCAGGTTTTTTTCCTCTGCTAATCAGTGGGGAGTGTTTAATTTTAAACAGGTGAAGAGGTGAGTATAAAAGTCTCAGTCAAAACTCCCATAAGGAGCTGGCTCCCAGTTAATAGTGCTGGCATACATGTGATTTTCTAAACAGAAGTGTGATTTTTAAACACAAGTGGGAAGAGTTAAAAAACAGGAGTTTGCTTTTAACTGTTTCTGCTTGCAAGTGTCATTTTTTTCTCTGACACTTTTTAAACAGGTTTTTATTTCTCTCTGCTAAGGAAAGTGTTTAATTGTGATCAGGTTTTTTTTTCCTCTGCTAATCAGTGGGGAGTGTTTAATTTAAACAGGTGAAGAGGTGAGTATAAAAGTCTCAGTCAAAACTCCCATAAGGAGCTGGCTCCCAGTTAATAGTGCTGGCATACATGTGATTTTCTAAACAGAAGTGTGATTTTTAAACACAAGTGGGGAAGAGTTAAAAAACAGGAGTTTGCTTTTAACTGTTTCTGCTTGCAAGTGTCATTTTTTTCTCTGACACTTTTTAAACAGGTTTTTATTTCTCTCTGCTAAGGAAAGTGTTTAATTGTGATCAGGTTTTTTTTTCCTCTGCTAATCAGTGGGAGTGTTTAATTTTAAACAGGTGAAGAGGTGAGTATAAAAGTCTCAGTCAAAACTCCCATAAGGAGCTGGCTCCCAGTTAATAGTGCTGGCATACATGTGATTTTCTAAACAGAAGTGTGATTTTTAAACACAAGTGGGAAGAGTTAAAAAACAGGAGTTTGCTTTTAACTGTTTCTGCTTGCAAGTGTCATTTTTTTCTCTCTGACACTTTTTAAACAGGTTTTTATTTCTCTCTGCTAAGGAAAGTGTTTAATTGTGATCAGGTTTTTTTTCCTCTGCTAATCAGTGGGGAGTGTTTAATTTTAAACAGGTGAAGAGGTGAGTATAAAAGTCTCAGTCAAAACTCCCATAAGGAGCTGGCTCCCAGTTAATAGTGCTGGCATACATGTGATTTTCTAAACAGAAGTGTGATTTTTAAACACAAGTGGGAAGAGTTAAAAAACAGGAGTTTGCTTTTAACTGTTTCTGCTTGCAAGTGTCATTTTTTTCTCTGACACTTTTTAACCACTTACCTACTGTGCACCTACACCCCCTTCCTGCCCAGACAAAATATAAGCTTCCCGCACTGCGTCGCTTTAACTGACAATTGCGCGGTCGTGCGACGTGGCTCCCAAACAAAATTGGCGTCCTTTTTTTCCCACAAATAGAGCTTTCTTTTGGTGGTATTTGATCACCTCTGCGGTTTTTATTTTTTGCGCTATAAACAAAAATAGAGCGTCAATTTTTAAAAAAATGCAATATTTTTTCCTTTTTGCTATAATAAATAACCCAAAAAATATATAAAAAAATATTTTTTTTCCCTCAGTTTAGGCCGATACGTATTCTTCTACATATTTTTGGTAAAAAAAAATGCAATAAGCGTTTATCGGTTGGTTTGCGCAAAATTTATAGCGTTTACAAAATAGGGGATAGTTTATGGCATTTTTTTTTTTTTTTTTTTTACTATTAATGGCGGCGATCTGCGATTTTTTTTATTGGGACTGCGACGTTATGGCGGACATTTCGGACACTTTTCTGACATTTTTGGGACCATTTACATTTATACAGTGAAAAATGCTATAAATATGCATTGATTACTGTATAAATGTGACTGGCAGTGAAGGGGTTAACCACTAGGGGGCGGGGAAGGGTTAAATGTGTGTCCTATGAGTGTTCTAACTGTAGGGGGAGGGGGGGTTGACTGGGGGAGGTGACCGATTGTGTCCCTATGTACAAGGAACACAATCTGTCACCTCTCTCCCTGACAGGGACGTGCAGCTCTGTGTTTACATACAGAGCTGCACGTCCCAGCTCACTTACAGAGCAATCGCGTGTGCCCGGCGGCGATCGTTGCCGCCGGGGCACTCGCACGGGATCCCCGCGGAGCGGCGGGTTGCGCGCGCGCGCCCGCCGGCGACGCGCGCGCAGCCGCCCGCCGCGGCTTTAAAGGGACATCACGTCATATGACGTGATGTCAGAACAATGGAGTCGTCTGCCCGCCGTCAATTGACGGCGGGCAGATGACAAGTGGTTAAACAGGTTTTTTTTTCTCTCTGCTAAGGAAAGTGTTTAATTGTGATCAGGTTTTTTTTCCTCTGCTAATCAGTGGGGAGTGTTTAAATTTTAAACAGGTGAAGAGGTGAGTATAAAAGTCTCAGTCAAAACTCCCATAAGGAGCTGGCTCCCAGTTAATAGTGCTGGCATACATGTGATTTTCTAAACAGAAGTGTGATTTTTAAACACAAGTGGGAAGAGTTAAAAAACAGGAGTTTAAAACAGAAGTTAAGACAGGAGTCTTCTAAACTGTAAGTAACATCTTAAACTTCCTACAAGTAATTATATTGTAACTGGGAAATGTGTGCTAGCAGGGTTGAAGGTTTTGCTCAGTGCACAGTGTGTCACATGTATACAAAATTGGTGCAACAGCTCCAGGATGGATACCGCTGTGACAGATGTGAGCAGGTTGCCCTTCTGGAAGCTCGCATTAGAGATCTGGAGGAACAAGTTGCAACACTGGGCGGAAAGGACAACCTTGAAAGGGGTCTCTGCTCGCTGAGCAGGTGGTCAGTAGGGTTAATGTGGAGGGTGGAGGGGCAAGTCAGGATTATCAGATAGGAAGATGGGTTAATATAGTTAGAGGGAGTGGAAGGGGCTTGCAGACAAGGAAGGCCAATCCTGTGTTTGTGCATCAAAACAAATTTGCCAATTTGGGTGAAGATGTGGAGGTGGCTAACACAGAGGTGGCAGCCCTAGATGTTACTGCTACCCCTAACAGCCGGGAGAGAGCAACCCATCTAGTAGAAGTGTGTGAGGGGAGTGCAGGTAGGCCTAGACAGTTGGTGGTAATAGGGGATTCCATAATCAGAAGGACTGATAGAATAATTTGTCGCCAGGATCGCCTCAACCGAATGGTTTGCTGTCTCCCTGGTGCCAGGGTTCGGCATGTGGTGGACCGGGTGGATAAATTACTGGGAGGGGCTGGGCATGACCCAGCTGTCTTGGTCCATGTTGGAACCAATGACAGTATACATGGAAGGTGGAGGCTCCTTAAGAATCAATTTTAAAAGAACTAGGCTGCAAGATGAAGGGAAGGACCTCCAAGGTGATATTCTCTCTGAAATATTGCCTGTGCCATGCGCAACACAGGAAAGGCAGGGGGAGATTAGAGAGCTGAATGCATGGCTAAAGACCTGGTGTAGGAAGGAGGGATTTGGGTTTCTAAGCACTGGGATGACTTTTCATTGGGGTGCAACCTATATGCTAAAGATGGTTTTGCACTTGAATGGAAGGGGGTCTGCTGTGCTGGGGGAGAGGTTTAGGGGAATGCTGGAGGAGTATTTAAACTAGACTTGAGGGGGGAGGGTGAACGTGAAATTACATCGGGCACACAGGTCAGTTAGGGGTCAGACATTAATGGAGAGTGGAATGGGGATAGATGGAGGTGGGGTTATGGCAGGTGACAAGAAAGTTCCCATGTGCAAACAGCCATTGGAAATTATAGTGCCATTTGCACTACTAAAAATTATATGAATCATATGAAAAACACCAGCGAAAAATGTAACAATACATTTAAGTGTTTGTTCACCAATGCCAGAAGCCTTCCAAGCAAAACAGGTGAGTTGGAAGCTCTGGTGCATGAGGAGAGCTATGATGTAATCGGTATTTGCTGAAACTTGGCTTCAATCCTCACATGACTGGGCTATTAATATTCCTGGCTATGCTCTCTTTCGGAAAGACAGGGTAAAAAGGAAAGGTGGAGGGGTCTGTCTCTATGTGAGAAGTGACCTCAAAGCAAGCGTGAAAGAGGACCTGGTTGATGGAGAGTGTGATGAAGTTGAAGCATTATGGGTGGAACTGCATACAGATGTGCGTAGTTCAAAGCTAATCATTGGAGTTTGTTTATAGACCACCCAATGTTAATGAGGAGGTGGAGACTCAGCTCCTTGCACAGATGGAAAGGGCTGCAAGGGCAGGGACGGTGATAATAATGGGGGATTTTAACTACCCAGAAATTGACTGGAATAATGGAATTTCTGGGACAGTTAAAGGACAAAAATTTAAAAACCTATTGCAGGACAATTTTATGGTCCAGTTTATTGAGGCCCCAACTAGGAATGATGCTCTGTTGGACCTGGTAACTCTCAAACCATGCAGAGCTCATTACTAATGTTCAGATAAAAAGAACACCTGGGTAGCAGTGATCATAACATGATTTCGTTTAATGTAAACTATAAGCAAGAAATATACATACAGGAAAAGATAAAAACACTTAATTTCAAGAGAGCAAAATTTTCAAAGCATGAGGACTGCTCTCCAGGGCTTGGACTGGGAGGGAATATTGGCACCGATGAACCAGAGAACAGAAATGGGAATTCTTCAAAAAAGACTCTTTGGAACCTCACTGCAAAGTATATTCCCATGGGCAATAATAAGTTTAAAAGGCTACAGATAAAACCTATGTGGCTCACGGTTTAAAGTTAAAAAAAGCTATAAACAATAAGAAAATAGCTTTAAAAAATATAAAAATGAAGGAACACTAGTGTCGTTTAAATGTTACAAAGAATATAATAGAATATGTAAAAAGGAAATCAAGGATGCAAAAATTCAAGATGAACGACAGATTGCAAAAGATAGTAGGACAACAAACCCCAAAAAATTCTTTAAATATATTAATAGTAAAAAGGTCAAGTCTGAGCATGTAGGCCCTTTACAAAATAATCTAGAGTTGGGTGACTGAGGCATCAAAGAAGGCAAATTTATTAAATGCTTTCTTCAGCTCTGTGTATACAATGGAGAATGGGGGAGCTCATGTCGATATAGGGGGTGGGAGTGACAACACGCCCAAATCCACAATGGCTCAAAAGTGATATGGTCCAGAAATATTTTAGACAGAATAAAGAGAGGTGAATAAAGCACCTGGACCAGATGGCATCCACCCACGGATCCTAAAAGAATTGAGCTCTGAAATTTCAAAGCCACTGTATCTAAATATTTAGGGACTCATTAATGACAGGAATAGTACCACTGGATTGGCATAAAAGCCAATGTGGTGCCCATATTTAAAAAGGGAACAAAGTCTTTACCTAGTAACTATAGACCTGTTAGTTTTAACTTCTATAGTTGGAAAGATATCTGAGAAACGTTTAATAAAAGACCACGTGATGATGTTCTTGCTGGAAACAAACTATTTAAGCAGCAGACAGCATGGATTCATGAAGGACAGAAGTTGTCAGACAAACCTGATTTCCTTTATGAAGAGGTAAGTAAAACCCTGGACAGAAGGCGTGGCAGTGGACGTGGTATACTTGGATTTTGCAAAAGAGCCGTTCGATACAGTGCCCCACACACACGGCTCATGTGTAAGGTAAGGTCTACAGGATTAGATATATCAGTTTTGCAAATGGATAGAAAACTGGCTGAAAGACAGAAATTCAAGAGAGTGTGGTTAATGATTCTTACTCTGAATGGTCCAAGGTTATCAGCGGTGTACCCCAAGGTTCAGTGTTGGGTCCCTTACTTTTCAATATATTTATAAATGATATTGGGTCTGAGATCAAAAGTAACATTTCTGTTTTTGCAGATGACACCAAGCTATGCAGTGGAATAATGTCCTTGCAGGATGTCTCCAGTTTACAAGCCGACCTCAATGCTCTGTCTAATTGGGCGACTAAGTGGCAGATGAGGTTTAATGTTGATAAATGTAAAGTTATGCACTTGGGGGCTAAGAATATTCATGCATCATACATGCTAGGGGGAGTACAACTGGGGGGATCTGTAGTGGAGAAGGATCTGGGGGTTTTAGTTGATCATAAGCTCAATAATGGCATGCAATGCCAAGCTGCGGTTTCCAAAGCGAGCAAAGTCCTTTCTTGTATTAAGAGAGGTATGGACTCCAGAGATAGAGATATCATTTTGCCCCTGTACAAATCATTAGTAAGACCTCATCTGGAATATGCAGTCCAGTTTTGGGCACCAGTTCTCAAAAAGGATATCGGAGAACTGGAGAAAGTGCAGAGAAGGGCAACCAAACTGATAAGAGGCATGGAGGAGCTCAGCTATGAGGAAAGATTAGAGGAACTGAATTTATTCACTCTTGAGAAGAGGAGAATAGGGGGGAAATGATCAACATGTACAAATACATAAGAGGTCCATATAGTGAACTTGGTGTTGAGTTATTCACTTTAAGGTCAACACTGAGGACAAGGGGGCACTCTTTACGTCTGGAGGAAAAGAGATTTCACCTCCAAATACGGAAAGGTTTCTTCACAGTAAGAGCTGTGAAAATGTGGAACAGACTCCCTCCAGAGGTGGTTCTGGCCAGCTCAGTAGATTGCTTTAGGAGAGGCCTGGATTCTTTCCTAAATGCACATAATATAACTGAGTACTAAGTTTTGTAGGTAAAGTTGATCCGGGGTAAATCCGATTGCCTTTCGGGGGATCAGGAAGGAATTTTTTCCCCTCCGGTAGCAAATTGGATCATCGCTCTGCTGGGGTTTTTTGCCTTCCTCTGGATCAACTGTGGGTATGGAGTTGGGTGTATGGGAGGATGTACTGTGTTTTACTTTGTTTTATTTTTATTTTTTTTTATGGTTGAACTGGATGGACTTGTGTCTTTTTTCAACCTGACTAACTATGTAACTATGGACAGGAGACACACCACAGCCCCTGTTAACACAGTAAGCTTCCTACAAGCTAAAATGCCCGCAGCTCATGCACCTGAGCGTCCAGTGTCATAAAGGGGCATACCTTTATTACTTCTGGACCTTCCAACCCGAGGAGAGGCTGAACCTGGGTGGGGATGGTTCGGCAGGGGGGTTCTTTTCTTCCTCTTTGTTCGTAGTTTGTTTGTCTGGAAGAGTCTTAGGTGGTCTGATCGTCCGACCAAAAAAAAGGAACAAGGACTGGGAGGAGGGGCCCCCTACTTATTAGCTAGAAGAAGGTGGTACTGGTGGACCGGAGGAGGAGATTAACCCATGATGTGCTGACGAGAGGACTGGCCAGGAAATGGCATTTTTAAACCTGGATTACTGTATTTTGGAGGTCAAAGGGAAAAATGAGGTAAGTGATATTTAAATGCTCTAGCTTACAGCAATCAATTGATCCAATAAAAAACGAACATTTAGTGTTCCTTTAATTGATAGAAGAAAATTTCAAAGTTTTAATGAGATCATCTCATTAAAACTTTGAAATTTTCTTCTATCAATTAAGTATTTATGATGGACTTTGTGGCCCCCTTTTTCTATCATATATTCCCAGCTTTCCGGGGAATTATTGAGATAATT